>OX419342.1:5633211-5658211 GCA_948470475.1 Galaxea fascicularis | reverse complement strand
AGCATCTTCGCCCGCATGTTCCACAAGTACCGGCGAAAGCAGCCAGAACAAAGTTTCTAAAGTTGCGCGCTTTTGTAATTTGAATCTTCTGAGTAAACGGCTTAAATTTCGGGTTAAATTTCACAGTGAAAACAGATGAGTCAAGTTTCAGTAAATGTTGGTCTGTAAACAAACACCTGGAAAGAATGTTCAGCTAGAAAAGTGGTCTAGTGAAAACACAACCAGAGTGACCAGTGACCTTATAGTACCAATGTTCAATCAAACATAAAGGTTATGCCGGGAAAAATGGAAGTTATCAACAAGTAACAAAGGTCTTGATTGCTTGACAAATTCTCGTAATCATTACCAGAGAATAGTGTGGAGAATTATATATGTAAAAGAAGATAGTAGGTTCCCAAGATTTATATTTTACGGTTCAAGACACAGGCAAAACAACAACACCATCAGGCATGTGCTCCCAACTAATCGACTACGCATGCCCAAGACTATTGCGCAAGCTTAGATTATGTAACAATATACATGCTGATTTTAATGCATTAGTGCAACTTGTCTCGCAACAATTTTGGCCGTTTCAAGGTATTTTGCACTGTGAAATGCGATTCGTGCAACTTGTCTCGCAACGCCATTGCGAGACAAGTTGCACGAAACATTGCAGAGTGTAACAGCGCCTTAACTCTGGATAATATTGTTGTGCTCAAAACTAATAATATTTTTCAATGAGATCTACGCCCGAGCGTGACTAGTTATCAACAAATCTTCCCACTATTCCATACAAAGCCATGCTATGATACGTAGCGATGATCAGAAACGTCCTTGAATTTTAGATGGGTAATAATTGAATTGAACATACACGCAGAAAATATTAGTATTACCATTTAACTTTAAGGTAACTATGGAAAAATTTTAGTCTAAGGCGGTGGGTGGGTACAAATTTATGTGATTGTTGATAACTCAAACGTGTACCTTTCCACAATGAGTTAGTCTTGTCATTCTCTATCCTTTTTCAGGTAATATCTTCCTCTGCCGAGCTCACCAGGGTTACAGGTATATGAATGTATGTGTATTTTGCGTCGTATTGTGCCAAGGCGATGTCTGTGTAGCACTGATATATTATATTAATACTCTAAGGTGACTAAACTGGAAGAAAAATAAACAGAGTTAACGGAGAAGAAACAAGAAATTAACGCTTCTCGATGTGGGAAATCTTTCGTCTGAAGCACTGTCAGCCGCAGTTTTAGGGACCGAAGAGCTGAATCCATTCTTAATTTAATTTAATTTAATTTATCCATTTCTACTGCATACAATATAATAAATGTGCATACACAAGTAGGCAAAAGAGAACTGAAGAACCAGTCCACCCAGTTTAAAATTTGATTACAATGTAAAAAAAAAAAAGAAAAGAAATTGTCAGAAAAAGTAACACATATAAACTGTTAAATGCTATGATATCATGCCCAAGTTACATGCGGCCGATCAGGATCAAAGCCCCTTATCTTATTCTTATAAAAATCCCTGCAATGTTTTTGGAAGCAAGCTCAGGTCTTCAGTTCTAATTCTTGTTGAAAGGTTGCGAAATTATCCTCCCTGCCATACGAAATTAAAAAAAAAAAACCGTAGACGATCTTTACTTTTTCCTTTTTTACAGAGAACTCGCGATGCTTAACGCAAGAAAGCTCTAAAGTTGGCCCAAGGTATGTTAAACATCTGCAACATCATTTTGAACGAATTCTAAAGAGGGTCAACTTTGCAACTCCTGATGGCAAAGAATGGTTCGTCAAACTCACAACTTCAAGAGAAACATTCAAAAGAGACCTCCTGGTGGTGAGTGATTCTTTTACTTTACCAAAGCTTCTGCGAGCCTCCTATGTGTTTATCCTGAAATTTTATAGTTTTTATTGGAAATAGATGGCTTAACTAATTGTTACAGTTTTGAAGAAATTTCTTCAAATATGACTGAGGCATGAGTATAGCCAATTGCGAACTTAGGGAGAAATAATTAACATGCTTAGTTTTGATTTAAAACGGCTGCGAAGGAGACTAGTTTTAATTCCAATTCTTTTTGTTTTTTTCCTCAGTGGGGATTTTCCAAAATGGACAAGAACAACAATGGCTTTATTGATCCCAGTGAAGCTGTCAAGGGACGGTGGAGTCTAGGTGGAGGTTCTAGAGCTTGTAACTTGGCTTTCTTTCAAAAATGTGATGAGGATCGAAGCAATGGCGTCTCTCGTAAAGAATGGCTGAATTGCTTCAACATCCTTGGTAAATCAACAAATAGCTTTTTCACAGTACTATGGAAATTATAAAGTTATTTTGGTCTCATTTACGGTGCTGGCTACCGCCCTAACCAACCCTGAAGACCCTTAGGTACAGTTGAGGGTCAAAATTGTGATTCCTCAGCTGTTTCTGAGAAGCTTTTCCTAACCTACAATCTTGGACAGAATAAAATGAGAAATAAAACCCCCCTCCCCCCCATATCAATGTTGAGTTCGCGCGCAAATCAAACTGTGCCTTTTTTTTCATCATTGAAATGGGGGGGAGGGGGGGGGGGGCAGTAAATGATTAAATTTCTTTTTTCTCTAGAATGCGATAAAATCTGCTCTTATGGTCAGCGGCTTGACACCTCACTTTGTCAATGCCGTTGTGAGTTCAGTGTCGTTCAAGGTCGAGTTTTAGCGTCATCTGGAGCACCTCTTCACAACACCCGCATCTCACTGGATTCCTCTCCATATACGGAACTAACAAAAACCAATAAAAGTGGGCACTTTACCATCGAAGGAAGTTGCGGACGTTTGTCGTACATGGTTACGAGGACTGGTTATATCCCACAACTATTTGAGAGCGGTACACAGCCGAATGATCGTCCTGTTCTTATTTTTCTTGATGATGCAGGTTTGTTTTTAATGAACGAGTAGTTAAGATTTCAAAGCACTATATGTCCATTTAGCAAAGTTCGACTTATTGTCATAAAGAGGCCAAACGTTTTGCTCTTTGCTCAACTTTGCTTAATCCGGCGCTGTCTCTCGTTTCCTAATATACACTGTGACCCAACTAATACCATAGCTGCTGCTGAAGAGAGAGTGAAGAAAAGGTGTTCAATATATAATACAAAGCGTTCAGGAACGAGCCGAATCACGTTAATTAGTTTATGAAACCTAACTATCCATTGACGTTCCAGTTTTGTTGGTAAACGCTATGAAAAGTTCTTATGCCGCTCGCTCACAATATCTAATCATATCTTTCTTTTTTCTTTGCATGTATAACTGAACTTTTTGAGCATTAGTGGCAACTTACTAAAGTCGTTACATAAACTTCAAAACGCAATCAGGCAATTATGAACATGAAATGACTGAACTGATATTCTGACAACGAGATCAATGACACGTGTCAGCTGATACCGGCTACTCTCTCTTGACAAGGGCCACCATTGACAAGTTACACTTGTTCTTCATTCCTACTTTTTTAGACCCACCATCCATTACAGTTCAACCCAAGAGTAAAACGCTTTTCTCTGGACAGAGTGTGAACTTTACTTGTGAAGCTGAAGGACCGCCTCCCATTAAACTTGCCTGGTAAGGGCGGTGCTTTTAAAACGACCTCTCTTCCAGGGCGGACCCAGATTTTAACTATTTTACATTCTTCCTCCAGCATTACTGAGGATGAATTTGGTTGACGTCGACCATGCACCATTTCCAGGTTCAAATTAGACATTGTGCAACTACAGAATCGATTAATTATGTTAGAAATATTTTCCGGTACGTTGACAAAGCCAATTAAATTAAAGAAGTCCTTTCTACCCCTCCCCCATCCTTTCCTACTGGCACTAGATTTTGTGATAGCCAATCAGGTTTATCGTGACATTCAGACTTCAGGGGAAGGCAGAGACATCATGTTTTCCAAGAAGGTTGTGTCTACAGAACATTAAACGACCAGGTTTTGTTATGAAAACACTGAATAGCGTTGAGATTTAACACGTTTCGTTTTCACCGTTATTTCTTTCTTTATTTTTTCATGCAAGGTATCACAATGGAACACTTTTGCAGCAGGTTACATTTGGTACTAAAACACACTTGTTTATTGCAAATGTAACTGGCGCGCAAGGGGTATACAATTGCAAGGCAACCAACGATTACGGATCAGAAATCTCCATCCCTGCGGAACTCAAAGTCAAAAAAGGTACGGTGTCGCCTTCTTAATTTTATTATTTTTTCTTTTGTTGTTCAGTTTGCGCCATGATATAAATTCCGTGTATTTTGTTCATCTGAGCACTTTAAAATAATTGGACAATTTTCAGTTGCGGTGACAGAGAAAGAAGCTGTACCTTTATGTTCATTTAGGAATATCAAATACCACATGGGAACCCTAACTTTCACGGCCCCACAAATCTGTCTTTTCTCTAGTTAGTTGTGTTCCCCATTGACACCATCGTTTACAGCTTGGAAAAAGAATCATTTCTTTTCTCATTGTTGCTTTTATGCAGCTGAGGATACATTTGACACATGTAGCCCAACCCCAAGGAGCCATATTATACAACTTCCCAAGCAGTGCACGGTTCAAAGCACGGGGGAGAACTTTCTGGATATAGGGAAATGTTCTGATGGACCCTGCTTAGGAAGCTCATCTTTTAACCAGAGTTGCCCTGGCAACAAAGAAGACTGTTGTTGTGGTCCCAAGGGCGATGAATACCAGGAGAGGGTCGTAATAAGTTGCAGATTTGAATCGGATACATTTGAATTATCTCGAGTGACGGAATGTGGATGCAGTACTTGCTCCAGACAGAAATCCTTTATGAAAGGTAATTCAAGATTCAACCAATTTAAGAACCCGTATTTAGCATTTTGAGTAATCTGCCACAAGTGAAAATTATTTAATATTATCAAGATATTCAATATAGGAGAGAGCACTTAATTAACACATAAGCACTGGCCCTTTTTTATTACGCAAAGGGATTTATGGTAGGGAAATAAAGAGTTTTTCTTTGCAAAGCCTTAGGGAAGGGAGGGAAACCTACTGAATAATAAAAATGTTGTTATAATCAAACATGAAATAATAAGGTTAAACTGAATAAGGTGAAGAATCAGAATCAGCAGCCATTACCCGATGAAAATAGTAATCGAACAATAAGAAGCTAGGTTAACAATACTGTTAGGTATCAGTTACCCTTCAGTGCTGCCTTTGCGAAGTTGGTTGTGATTGGTTGTTGCATCACTGAATCAGATACTGCTTTGTGCCATGGACGGTGTGAACCTCGTGTTTTGATTGGTCAAGTTAAAGTATTAACGCACGAATGATGTCATGAATCAAATGACGAAAGCCGTGAAAGCAACAATCTATAAAACGAATAGATTGCATTTGTCAGTGCGTGCGTGCACACGTGTACTCTGAAAGCGCACAGAGGACGTCAAACCGTGGTAAGAACATCAGCATCGGCTGGTGGCGTATCTCTTTTTATACCATGCCATAGGAAATACAGCCAACCAGAATGCAGGAAAGCCGTTGTACATTCGTCGGTGTTCCACCAAACCTTCCCATCAATCAGTGCTATTCGACGGTATCACACCCAACCTTCGGCATCGTATGTAAGGCTACGTATTTTCTATGACATGGTATAAAATAGTTATACAAGGCTTTCTCGTGATATACCAGAATATCCCACTCGTCACTTGTATCTTCTTTGCATACACACTCGCCTAACTTAGGGAAGGCTCTTCGCAACATGGTACATTAATCAAGAAACTGTACTGATTTCATATTTGCCAGTAAACCTTTTTTCTTTGAACAGTGGTAGAAACAGAAAGGTCCACTTGTATTTGAAAATATTTTTAGTTGTAAGGCTAGTTGAATGGGTTCCCTTTGAATATTCTGAAGCCCGCCCCATAAACAACCAACTCCGTCCTTTTACCATTACAGGGCAAGTCGTCGGCGGACCAAATGAAGAGCCCGTCGAAAACGCGAAGGTCATCTTCAAAAACAACGTAGTTGATACAACCAAGGAAGATGGCAGATTCTCATTCCCGATTCCAGAAGATGTAGATCGTGTGACAGTGACATTCCAAGATCCCAAAGATCGATTTTTTGACACCACTCAGGTGCTTCCGTTCCAAAGAGGCCGATCTGTGTTTCACAAGATATTACTTCAGGAGGAAGATCCTCCGGTGACGTTTGACAGCTCCGAAGACGTAATAGTACCACTGGGCCATACCCAGCATACCAGGGACAATATAGCGGAACTTGAGATACCTGCGGATAATCTGCTCAAAAAGGATGGAACTCCTTTCAAAGGTAATTTGTTAATCTCGCTAGAATGTATTAGGTATATATTTTGAAAACCACTGCTGACAATATTGATTAGTTTTCCTGCAACTGTATGAGGAACGGCTGTGGACCGGCTAATTAAGTTCGTCATCTGACTCAACAGGCGTATTTTTGTTAATTTGCCCGTTTCATGAAAAGTACGGCGTCCGAACCGAGCCTTTTCTCAGTGTACAATAAGGCTCTCCCTTTGAAAATCCACTTAATATTTTCTCGTGGTACTGACGATGAAGTTGACGCATTGAAATTAATTGTGTAATGAATTTATGTGCAGTAAGTTGCATCTCCATATATCTCATCTTATTAAAAAGTTCACACACGACAGAATTATTTAAAAAAATTGCTTTTTTAAACAAACGTCAGCTCCATTTACTATTCTTCCGCCATATAATTTCGTAATGATCATGATAATAATAATAATAATAATAATAATAATAACAATAATAATTTATTACTTATTAGACGCAAGTTAGCATGTGAATATGATTAAATGCGCCTTACAATAATAAGCTTTACAATTCGAAATCTTCACAATTCTCAATTCTTTACAATTCTCAAATCAAACTAAATCAAATCAAATGTTGGTTTTTGGAGAGAGTGGAAAACCGGAGTACCCGGAGAAAAACCTCTCGGAGCAGAGTAGAGAACCAACAAACTCATATGAAGTCGAGTCCGAGAATCGAACCCGGGACACATAATAATGGCAGATTTTGACTCTATTTTAAAGGTTGGTGAAGTTGTTATTACAACATCATCTTTTTCATGTTATGTTGAAGGCAAAGCAAAGCTGAGAGTAAGCTTTACTGATCCAAGAAACGTGAGTGACCTGTTGTCTGCCCCAGGAGACTTCACTACTGTGGACCAATCAGGGAGCGTTCAGCCACTGAAGACATACGGGATGCTAAGAATTAAAATTCAGGACCAAAATAATGAGCGACTTGACCTGGCAGGAAATGCTAGACTTCGTCTGGACGCCAGAAAGGTAATTTACTACCAGCTTTATTGCAAGCAATCATTACCGACCCGCATCATCTTTGAAATTGTGGTGTTTACACAAGCAGGAATTGTTTTCAATCAACTTGCAATTTATTTAAAGTTGTTTCAAAAGAAGAAATTAAAACAACGAGAAATCTCACAAAATTCAACAAGAAAATTTTTTGTTCTTACATCGTCTGAGAAGACGGATAATTTAAAGGATTGAGCCAAATAGGTCCAACACCACAGTAAACAGGCGTTAAATTTGTAGACGAGTCGTTGAAATAGCTGAAAGTGAATTTACCGCCAAATGCAAGGGTTAATGACTGTCAAAAAAGTAACAGTCTTCCAGTCGAGCTTGCAGGGATCGAGACACCGAAATCTGGTGATTCCCAGCGGCTGGACTTAATTGGGTCAAACCGTTGGATCTTTTTTTCGGGGGCGGGGGGAAGGGGGCCGTCTGGCTTTGGCCTATAGCCGGCTGTTTCTTGGGGTGTAACCATTTGTCTTCATTCGCACATCCCCGTCAGTATTATAACTGGTGCTGAACCCCGTAACTTGAGCTATTTGCCGTCTTACGCCTAATTTATATTGGCGTCTGAAGGATATGTCGCTAACTGCAGTCCTGTTGTTATTACTGTATTTAACAGAAAGTTTTTGCTTCGAACGATTGAAAATGAGGACAAAACTAAGTAAAATCCATCAGGATATTCTCGCTCTAACATGGCTAATTACTGTACTGGACCATTTACATCATCATAAGATCCTTCTGTCTGTAAGGACAGAGTTTTAAAATCCTATAGCCTAAGAGGGAATGAACACCTTTTTGCAATTATTTTAGATTAAGTTGCCCAGAAATTCTACTGGAGAAATGGCCCCATTGCTGTGGTGGTTGGATAAGAAGACAGGGAGATGGCGCCAGATGGGAGACATGAGACCTGCCAATAACTCAAGAAGCAAAAGAAGTTTGTTTGGCACCAGGTTTTATATCGGTGATATTCAAACTGACAAAATCTCCGTCCTAAACATAGACATTCCGTCGAAAAGATGCTATGTTCGGGTCCAGGCGTTTGCGAAAGAAGGAAAAGAAATGAAACCTGTTCGAGAGGCAACGATGACTCTGATAGGAAAGGAAAGAGCCGAGCAGGAACAGTATTACGGCTACACTAGGGAAACAACAAATAAGGACGGAGTAGCTTGTATTCCAGCGTGGTGCGATTCTGATGTTGTCTTGCAGTCAAGTTTAGAACAGTTGTACCATGTCATTCACCTTGAACCAGACAATGCAATCCTAGAGACGCTTCCGTCAGGAATAGGAGCCTCCATTCTAGGCGAAGACGGGCCAAGCTCGTTTACTTTCACGACGAAAGTGAGTTCACAGTCGGGACCCATATTTACTAACGATGAAATGAACAAATGTTTTGATCCTGATGACAACTTGCGGGCTTTTAAATTCTACACCGAGAAGATACAACATCAACGATGCTACATTCGAGCTCAGGCTTTCACGGTCAATGGAAATGACGTTGAATTTGACCCTTCGATCAAAGTTGTACTGTTTGACGGTGAACCGTTGTCAAATGATGGGTTGCCCATTTCTCGGCGTACTGATTACTATGGGATAGCTTGCATTCGAGTATGGTGTGGCTTCGAAGTAACTTTACAGGCAAAGAAGGATGCCGTTCAGCTTATTCCAGATCACACAATCCTGAGCAAGTTAGCACCAGAATTAGACGCGTCTGTGGCATTAAACGTGTTTTCTTTCACTACAAAAGTGGCATCGCAGCTGGGGCCGATATTCAGTGGGCCAGAGATGTGTTCCAGTACCGATGACCATTTGATCGCATTTAAATTTTATCGTAGGGTCAACAGAACCAGTGAGTTTGATGACTTCGGTTCCAGGCCACCTGGTCATCCATTGTCGTGGTACAAGTCAGATGCGGCCATATCAGATAAAGAAGTCACAAAGTGCTTTGTCAAGGTAAATATCGTGTCTTACCCAAGAAATCCATTACCCATGGTGTCTGTGGAGAGTTTCACACCAGATCGTAAAACCATGTACGGACTCTCCACAAAACGTCCAACACTTAATAACAAATTGATTACAAGGACAATAAGACGAGTATCAGGCGACGTCAGAGTGATGAAGATGTGGTCGTCATCTGCTTGTGTGGAATACAGATGTAGCCAACAAGAGCGGCAAACTTTCATCCTTGTGAAGTTGCTCACAAGGACAAACCGCTGTTTTTTTAGGTGGCAAAAGAAAACGGTTTGGCTGCGGATAATTGAAACTAGGGGTTTTGAGTATGACTTTCCCAGTAAAAATCCTATATTTGCCCCAGTTAAGATCTCCGACAGTACGGTGGGTTTCTACTCTGGGCCTGGAAAGGTTGCAAAGGAGCGCTGCCAAGCGGGAACAGACGACATCAGCAAACCGATAAGCAAAAGAAATCCTCTTTTTACAGCGCGAGCATGCGTGCTTGATTGAGCACCAAAAACAGCGGCAACAAAGAAGTCCTCGATTAACAGAAACAACGCCAATACCATGAACGGACGATTTAACCAGAAGAACTTTGAGTACGACTGTTTGTAACAACCTTCGAGTGAACAAAAGCATTTCTTCTGCAAGAGCAATGACGAAAACTGTAAAAACATTATAAAAACGATATCATAACAACGACAACAATCGATTATGACTAACAATGACGGAAAACAAAAATATTTTCGGCGGCACTGTTCTGCTATAACCGTTTTATAGAATGTAACATGTTTTTTAATTTGAATTTTAATTGAAAAGCCTAATATTTGAGGTTTTAATTTGTTCAAGCATTTGAACTGTAGAATTTGCGGGACGGGGTAGGGGCAGAGGGCGGGACGAGGGGAGGGGCAGGGGCGGGGCGGGGGAGGGGGAGCTTGAGCATCCTTCAGAATGTTTGCAAGCTTGAAAACAATTTTACCGAAAAATTCATTATCAAAACAAATTCATGTGCAACAATCTGTCTTGAATTCCGATGCTCAAAGAGTCTTTTTTTTACAACCAATGATTTCCAGTCCGTACTGCTCACCCTCAACTAGAGTTTGTTTACGTTTTTGTCTTCATTCATGTAAGACCTCACAAAATGTAACATTTCGCAACTACTAACTTGAAGTAAGTCAACCACTATTATGGATGCGAAGGTTTGTGGTTCGTTCATTCTGATATCACTATAGAAAACTAGCCATAAAAATCAAAGAAGCTGTTGGGAAAAGAATTTAAAATGCCTTGAAGATAAGGTAAGCGGTTGCTAAGAAATAACATCGACTTAGACTCATAAAAATTGGGGTGGTGAGACTGTGCAGTACGGACTCGAAATCACCTTTAAAAGTCTGTTTGTTAGCAGTCAGTTTCCTCCGCTAATATATGTTGTTACACCAGCATCATTCAATCACAAATGTGGAATTAAGACATTCCATGTTGTAGTTTTGTGCGGGTGGCAAAAAAACTAGTTGTATCAAAACGTGGGGTAATGCACAGCCGACCCATTGCTTTGAGGTTCTCGTTAACGTAGCCAGTCGTGCCACCTCTAGCCTTCTATATACTAATGCGTGTCTATTTTATGACGATGGGTAGCTTCGCTTTGCCAATTTGCTCGCCCCTTCGATCCCCAGTTATTTTGGCCTTGCTAAGGGCCTGCCTGGTTAGTATATTTCAAGTTGTTGTTGCTTTTCCGCATAATTCTCTGCGTAAACAACCGAACAACAAAGTTATATTGCGCAGCCTTTTTAAGAATATTAATGTTCAGTCTTGTTAAATTGAAAGAACATAGCTCAGAAAAAAAAAACAATCATACAGGAACGCTAATTAAAAGTTTACTTGCTTTGATCAAGATTTTATAGGTACTCATAAAGTAAGAATTTTAATTTTTGTGGCAAATTAAAGGAAAATAGCTGTCAAGCTACTCTGCCAAAAGTTGTTTGCTCTCTGTGTATTTTAGCCTCTGGTACTCAATCCTTAAGCGGGTATTACTAAGGGGGGTGGGGGAGAGGAATAAAGCAAATGGGAGGAAAGGGTAGATGGTAGCTACGGAAACCGATTGTGGTAGGAACGTTTTGTTCATTCGATCCTGTTAAGGTCGCGGGGGACAGGATAGGATATGCACGAAGTGTGACGAGTAATACCGACAATACAGGAAATATATATTTATGAAAAGGTCCGCTTAAAATATTCTGTTTTTGCCTCAATAATCGCTCCGGATTCAAATCGTGTAGCACGAACTTCTTGTGCATTTCAAGTATTTATCAAAACCCATAAAATAGCAACGCAATTTTCTTTTCTGTGTACACGGCAGCGATAACCAGAGCCATAGCTAGCGCGGGGAGAAGGGGGGGCAGCTACCCCCCCCCCCGACCTGTTGAGCCAGACAAATAAAGTCTGTTAATGGATTTTTTTTCTTCTTGTTTGCCTTTTCACACTTTTTTCACTTTAGGGGGAGCACGGTTGGCGCAGTGGTGAGAGCACTCGCCTTCCACATGGGTTCGATTCGCGGACTCGGCGTCATATGTGGGTTGAGTTTGTTGGTTCTCTACTGGCTGCTCCGAGAGGTTTTTCCCCGGGTACTCCGGTTTTCCCCTCTCATTAAAAACCGCTATCCTATTTCATTTGTAATAGATTTCAGGGCCACAAGTTTACTAGCCCATGGCTATTACATGCTACCCTGAACTTTTGGATACATATCTCATGACAAGTGTTGAAAATAGCGTTTCAGAGCCTCCAAATTTTAAAATTTTCTGGGGGAAAATACCCCCAGACTCCCCCTACAATGCTCGTCCTGCTTTCAGCAATCGCAATAATGTCCCCGTTCCAAAAAACCTAGCTATGGCCCTGATAACCCATGGATTGCAATTACCAAAATTACCCGTGTTTGTTCCGGCAGCCTCGGAAGTAATTTCAGCGCGGATAGATACTTTTATGAGTTGACACGTGTGATGATTTTCTTTTGTCTCTATTTGTTTCATGTTTTTCGTTCTAGTGTTAATTATTCATTGTAGTGTTTAGAGCTTGTAATTATATGTATTTTGTAATTGGGATTTGTAAGAATAGCCAGTAAGTTTATTGTTCTTAAGTGTTGATCTAGTAAGGTGTTATCGTAGGAGTGTAACATTTCGTGTTTACAATATGTATGTAGGGTTAAGTGTTAATTGTAAAAAAACAAAAAACAAAATTAACATAAAAGTTTAAATATAGCTAAGTAAATGTAGTGTGCGGTAGTTCATTTTGGTGAACGGTCGAGCAAGGAAAAAGAGAGACGGATTGTAGGGCCGGAGGGCAAGACGAGAAAGAGGAGAATTCACTGCCAAGAGCCATTGGCAGGCGCCAGCCAAATTACTTGACGAAACCCGTTTGTCACTGGTGGCGGAAAAGCGGAGAAATGCTACGTGCTCTCTGCGTGCTGTGTGGCGACTGAGAGTACTGTTGAAAGACCACCTACTGAGGAGAAATTGTCGACTGAAAGAAAAAGAAAAGTACTTACGAAGAGGAGCTTGGTTTGAACTGAAGAGAAGGAGGTTTGTGGAATTGGTTCAGATTTTGTGGTGTTGGTTTAGAAGACGGTCAAGGATTTCGAAACGGAACCGGACAGTGAACTGTTGTATATAATTTGTATATAATTAGTTTGTTCTTGTTGTTGTTTAGGTTTTAAATTACTCTGACTAGTTAAAGTTATTCAGGAATCGTATTAGTTTAGCAATTAGTTTTGAATCAATTCAAGCATAAATACAATATTTAGAATTAGTTTAACTTAGTATAAAATTTAGTGTCTTTTCCCATTTATTAAATTTATTATTTTCCCGTTGTGCGTACCGGGGAACATCGTCGGACTCACGTCACAACACGGCAGGGAGGTAAACTGGGTGTATTTAGTGTAGATCGTGATATCCGACGCCAAATTCTTAAAATAGCTTTGTATGGGGAGATTGAAGGATTCGAATTCTAGCTTAATTGCGCTACAACAAAGTCAGCGGGAAAACTTGTAACCGCAACGTTTATTTGCAATAAACGGAATGTCATTTCATCAATCGACAGAGTAAATGCTCGGCCACAAACACAATCAAGGTGATGAAATGTAATCACGAGCTAGAACGCGTCACAAGAAAACCTGAGGCCAGGTCTGAAAACAGGATGTATTGCACTGAAATAGGGTCATGATTTGGAGAACGGGGCGGCACACCCCTACCGAGAATTGCGAGATACTCCCTCCGGGTATTATTCTTTGATATTTCTGTTAAGTTTTAGGGGAATACGCTTTCAAACTTTCATGATTTTAAGTTTTACAAATTACACACCATGGGCGTAGCCAGGATTTTTTCAAGGGAGCTCACGCTGTGTCAAAGGGAGGGTACTCAGCAGATTGTTGACTGAATATTGTAAGTTGTTTGCTTACAAAGTCTTACAAAGGGGGGAGGGGGGGTCACGTGGCACCCCAGGACTCCTACCCCTCTAACTACGCCCTTGCACACCTAGTAATATTTTTGCCTTATTAGTATATTCCAGCCTGAATGTATTCATGACTATGTATCCCCGCGACCTTAAAAGAGCATGGTCACGACTCGCTCATGCGCATTACGCTTGGGAGGTTTTTGAAAATTTTGTAAAAACCGTCGAGTGGCCATGGGGATTTTTGATTTTGTATCGAATGGTATCGCGAAATCCTGTCTTGTTACCTGTATGCCGTTTCGTTTGATTCACTGAATTGTTCTTTGTTTCGAGAACCTACTGTCGTTGCTAGGTTTAAAATTTCACGAGTCAGTTTGAGTTTCCGGGCAGTGATCCGTGAGGATGTCTGGCCGTGGTGACCATCGCGTTGGAAGTTGACGAAAAAAAACTACACGAAAGCAAGGCTGCAGTTGTTCGTCAAGCAGAATGGTCACAAGAGAATATGGATGGGCCACAGTTCTTTGTAGTTTTCCGCGAGAGTCCAGTGCGGATACACAAGCGACACTCCTTTGTAGTCATCTTCTTTTTCTGGAAAAACGAAGAAGGTCAATTTCAAACCAGTTATGACCCGTGAGATTGTTCTTGTAGCTCTTACTTTAGACCGATAATCTGACTTTTTAGGTCTGTGACCTTCTGTAGTGTATCGAGGAGCAAGAAAGACACTCTAAGAAAACGGAATGGAGAAACTGCTTCGAAACGCCGGCGACATCTTGAATTCGAAGGTGGGAGAATTGCCTTGTTTTCTACTTTGCCGAAACTAGCTAGAGGCTAGCTACAAAGCTTCGTTGCAACAGTATAAGCTTGTTTACAGACACTGACGTCATGACAAATTTCTTTTGTTCAAATTTACCAGCCGCCGAACAATAGGATTAATTGTTTCAACAGCCAATAAACCTCTGGCCCTGGCTGTTCAAAGGCTGGATAACGCTATCCACCGGACAAATATCTATCCAGTGGATAGAGCAATTAGCTTTTCCATTACTTATCCGCTGGATAATGATTTATCCGGTGGATAGCGCTATCCAACGTTTGAGCAACCGGGGCCTGGTCGGCACATTTACCAGGTAAATCCTAAGAGTGATCATTATCAAATTTCTCCTTGTAATATCAACACTTTATAAAACAGAGTGGTCACGAGAATTAAGGACAGGATCACACAAGATGAATTTGCTTGATTTTTTAACAATGTCTCATTTCTACTTCCAGAGGTATTTCATTGTCATCACTGGTGTTTTCTTTGAGCTAACAACCATACGGCTTCATAATTAAAAGTGAGCTTAAGCAACCAGGACGGCAAAGGGCAACGAGAACGTCAAAAAACAATTGGTTTAATTAGCAAAAACAATCACTCTGCACGTGCGTTTTACATTTGGTGCATTTCTTTGCTGTCCTCTGCAAAACAACGACGTGAAATGACCAAATTTTAGGTTTTTGTCGAGAACATGAGCACACGACGGCAGGTTTTTTCTTTCGTTTTCTTTAATTTGTTTTAACACCGTTCACAGTAATTTAGACCCTGGACAGTTCGTCAGCATTTTTCACGCTAAACAAATTCTAATAATCGCCAAATATATTCACTCGTCAATCACACAGATTTATTTTGCCATCTATTATGTTGTTCAACGGGCATTTTGAGTTGTTATCGACTCTAGTATATCATATATAAAGCCAAGTTAATTTTGCTCTTACTGGCCAAACTTTAATTTGAACTGTATTTTTATTTATTTTATTTTTTCTTTGTGGACTTCAACCCAAAGAAAAGAACACGATGTTCCCCCGGGATTTTTATTAATTATGCATGTCATTGATGCGATGAGTACTGCCATTTGTATGAAATCTGAGGCTTCATTTTGCTGAGCTTTGATATTTAGGGGGTGTGGGTCATGTGCCATTAATGATAGCACCTTAGCCAAAATAATTCAGGACCCATTTTATATGAAATAACTTCCTCAGAGTCTCTCATAGCCATTTCATCGAAAAGGAGAAATTCGACAGAATTGAAAAATTTAGACGTGCAATTTTTTTCTGCCATAACAAACTGTTCGGTTCTTAAGACGACAGAAAACTAACCATGACCACGACACGTTTTGCGTCAAATTTCACACATGTCCAATATACACGAACTGAGTCGGGTCGTCAATTGCTGTTGACGACCCGTCTCACCGGATGTCGGGTCGTGAAGTTTAAAAAGGAAGTAAGTTTTACTACCGGAAGTCAAACGGCCTAGGGCAACTTCATATATCTCGACGGATCGTGACGATCCGATCAGGTCGTGACGACCCGTCATTTGAAAAGTCGACCCGACTATTCGAAATGTCAGGTGGTGAGAGACAGGAAAAAGCCTCGATGAACACTGGAGACCGTGAAAAGAATAGCGTTCAGAAATGATGACTGACTGGAATAGCGCTCCGAAATGTTGAATGCTTCGTTCTTCAAGCTAAAAGCATCCAAACTCGTTCTACAAGCGTGAGGCCACAAACACGCGGCGCCGATGGATATTCTTCGTTCTAAAAGCGCGAGGCCACAAACACACAACACATAATGTATATTTCTCATTCTATGAGCGTGAGGTCACAAGCACGCAGCGCACGATGTGTATAAAAATATGCATTGTTCTATAAGCGAGGCCACCAACCCGCTACGCACAGTGTTTATTCTTCGTTCTATAGCGTGAGGTCACAAACACGCTACGCACAATGTAAATTCTACGTTTATAAAGCTCGAGGCCACAAACACGCTACACACAGTGTATATTCCTCGGTCTATAAGCGTGAGGTTACAAACACGCAGAGCACGATGTATATATAAAAATATGCATTGATCTATAAGCGAGGCCACAAACCCGCTACACACAGTGCTGGGCACAATGTATATAAAAATATGCATTGTTTTATAAGCGAGGCCAAAACCCGCTACGCACAGTGTTTATTCCTCGTTCTATAGCGTGAGGTCACAAACACGCTACGCACAATGTATATCCTTCATTCTAAAAACGCGAGGCCACAAACACGCTACACACAGTGTGTAACCGCCGGAGGCGAACACTTCTAATTCACGCAATTAATTAAAAACGAAGAGCTGGGTGCAATTGCAAGTCAGGGAAAAGAACACACAAGAATAATGCCGGATAAGTAAAATGTTTGACTTAAAATTATGAAAACAAAAACAAACAAAAATGGTGCTCGCAAAAGATAGAACGCACGTTTCTACTTCGTCGACCAATAATTCTAAAGTGATAGCGAAAATAAATGAAAGATATTAATCAGCTGAAATTATCGCAGAAAGAAGTTAACACTTTTAAACAACAAGTTCACTCATTTCAAGCTTTTGTTCAGTAAGGGTCGGATCAGTTACACGCAGAGGCCGGTCGCTTGCAATCCACCGTAGGAAAAAAGATGGCCGCTGTACATTTTCCGACAATACCTTGCGAACCTAACACAGCCCATAAGACACAAAGACAGCCCAATTTTTACAATATTTGTCCCTGTACTAAGGACATTGTGTAGGCTAGGTTTGAAGATTTTATAACTTTCCTGTATGTTGCGAACGTTGTTAAGGTTTTTGTGCGCTAAGAGTTGTGGGTAAATGTACCAGTCGCCATCTTTTTTCCTACGGAGGAATTCAGTTGTACCCGGCTGCGGGCGCGTGAACGTTGGCATGCAAGCGCGTAAAATACGAGAAACCAAAGCAATATATTTGAGGAATAAAGTTCTTATTTACAGCAACCGCCGTGAAACAATTTTCTACCGATACACAAAATAAAATAAAAGATTTGACTGTGCATTCGTGTTTCTGCGTGAGTGTAAATTTCCTCATAAAGAAGGATGAATTGTCTGCAAGAAAAGAAGAAGACAAGATAAAGAAACTCATCAAAATTTTCAGCCATTTTGCCGGGATTTTTAAAGGTTCAGTTGCTCTTGAGAAACCGGACGTGATTCTAAAGCACTTCGCGTGTTCTGATCCAGGATGTCTAAAGATCACAGTTACGACAGTAAACTAATTAGTGATTAACGAGTGAAGCGGAATGTTTCACCGTTGAAAAGAGTATCAGTAGGGTGCACCAGTCGCCCCTATTTCAATGAGATCTCAGTGTTCTCTTTGGAAATGTCTGGCAGATGTAAAGAGAGCTTTCACAAATGAAAATCCATATATCTTAGGTTTATAAGAATTTGTTCAGAATAATAAGCAAAATAAATGGCCCGAAATAACGGAATAATTACCTGCTAGGCTGACATTGTCCTCAATTGCGTAATTCCTGCTTGTCGTAAAACAGCATAAGCTACACTTTACAGACTCCGAAAAGAACGTTGTTCCGCAATAAAAATTAAATTCGAAAATTTCCTCTTACAGCACATATGCATAAATCAAAATCACAAATTCATGTTGTGACATGTCAACAAATGATTGTGACTTCCTTCCAATGTTAATTTAAACGCACTCTTCGGTTTTGTGAATCAATTGTTCTGTCGCCTGTGTTTGCATTTTGTACTGTAGAGTAGTGCAAACAATCAACAAGTCGAGCGCTCTGCAACGAACTTATAACCGTTTACACCTGCACTTAGAAAATAACAAGTTGCTTTGATTGTTTTACTTCCTTTAACTGAGATTGTCTTAATCCGTAAAAAAGGCCTTTTCAGATCGCCGGCACACGGTCAAGATTTATTAAACCGCCATTTATTTCTACCGAATCGGTGCTGGTGTGCCGAGTCAAACATATCACTGGCAAACTAAACATAATTTTCTTAAATAACGTAAATTGGGCAATAATAGGTCACATAAAGATACTATACGAGACTGGTACAAGACTGGTACAAGACTGGTACAAGACCGGTATTACTGCGCGACAAAGCACTCGCACAAAAAATAAACACAAACATAAACAAAAGAACCCCACACTTGTGTTCCACTGAGGAATGGAAACCTTGCCAATCAATCGAAATGGAGTCTAGTTTTGTCGGTCAAAAGTAGGTGAAAACGTTTGTATCTCTAAATAATTACCCAGTAAACCCAAGTCGTGCTAGAACTACTGATTGGTTCTTCCTGTTTACGACTTCAAGTTAACAGCCATGTTTCCTCAATGTTCCAACTCACAGCAAAACCACCCGGCCGATTAAGCTCTGGTTTTTGGAATCTCATGTAGTCAGCTTGTTTCATAGTAGTTACAATTGATTTATCATGCTATTGAGACTAGACTGGCTTTGCTATGCAGTTATAATTCATTGAAGTGAAAGCGCGACCGCTTCAATTAGAAAGGGGTATGTAAGATACTGAGAATATTAAGTAGTCTGACAATTAAACGGGAAGAGATGTTGGCCCATGTTTTGCAGAAGAGTTAGCGTGGTGTGTAAGCAATTCAAATTCTTGGACAAACTACTTTGCATCAATTTATTAGACTTTTTGAGTACCTGGGGTTTGATAAATCCATAGCAACTATAATTGTTGTACTGCGACACTCGGACAGTCATGTTGCTGTTAGTTTCAGAAAGACGGCTTCTCTAAAACACTCTGTTTATTAGTCTGTTTATTTCAACAGGCAATAAGTAAGAAACTTTGCTTATAGTTAATTACAAGGAGTAGATAACTCACTATCAAACAAACACTTCAAATCAAATGTACCGAAATGTTCTTATAGACTAGTCACACAATTTCACAACCATCTCGGACTTTCCAAGTCGAAATAATGACATGAAAGCAACGAAAAATTAACTTATAACGGAATAAATTTGCAAGAAATATCGGTCTACAATGCAATTGTTTTTCCATGAAGAAGGGCTAAACAAGAATCAACGTCTATAAATTAAACTGTTGAGTGCTCACATGATTAGGGATACTTACGCAAACAAACACCTTTAGCATCAAAGCGCTCGAGTTTGGAACTCTAGGAAGGAACCTTAACTGTTACTCAGTAAGTATCAGCAGTTAAATTAACGCAATTTTGAGACTAAGTATTGTAGGGTGGTACAAATTAGGTGAGGAGCACCAGCACTGGAATTATACCAAAGTATCACAAATAAGGTGGATCATTTCCAGGCTGAAAATAGCCATCGAGAGATATCCACAGATGTAGTTTCGTCCAGAATATTATCGTTTATACTTAACTTTGTTTAAAATAAAACACTTGCCGCAGGAAATCCCACTTATGTCCAGAAATGCAGGGTACTGGGACCCTTGGCTACTTCATATTTCACACCTAACATTCAAATCAGTTAATTAGTGTAATTTCGCTATGACTTCAGGTTTGACCGAATTGCTTTTGTTTTTTGGATCCGGCATTATCCCACATTTATAGACAAACGCAAATTCTTTAAATTTCTTTGACAACTTGCAAAACACACTGTTATTAATCACACACTCTCAATCTTGTAATAATGGCCACACTGATATTTCTGATAACAGCAACTGATCATGACAACAAACCCTGCCATAAACAAACTCAGAAGGCAATACCCGCCTTATTTCTAAAACTTGCAACCTTCTGGGGTTAAATGGTTGTAGTTTTGCGTTTGACATAAACAAAGTGCTTTTACTCTTCGATAAAGTTATAACTGGCACACTAAATATAAGCAAAATCAAGTACTCTTTGTTCGACCTGAACATTCAGTAATTGTCTTTGCCATCTGAACGGTCCACGCTGTTTCCTCGTTATAGCATCTGAAAGACAGAAGGAAACTTTGGTTCTTTAAGACTCTTTAAAAATTATGCTTGACTTAGATATTCGCAAAAATGCAGAGTTCATATTTGCCAATTTTTGTTCCAATGGAGGCACCTGTTGGATTAACCACTTGTTTTAATGTTTCCTGTCTGAATTACTGAACAAATAAATATTCATAATAATAATAATAATAATAATAATAATAATAATAATAATAATAATAATAATAACAAATATCTTTAACCAGGAGGCAACCTCACCCTCAGGTGGTTTTCAGGCTGGTCCTGAGTAGAAATTTTAAATATACAACAGCTAAAAATTATAAAATTAAAAAGCATACAATTACAATAAAAACCTAAGATAAAATTAGGCTAAGTGAAGGGTAATGTCACGGCTTGGTGTGTTGAATTTTTAACGAAAAACATTACTGCGTTTGCTGAAACAATGTTTCCGAAAATTCTGAGCAGTTAGGAGTGAAAAGGAGTTTGCAGTCGTTTGTTGTTTATTGAAAAGTTTAACGTGGTACAGTCAGTTTGCAATGTGCTGATGTTATCATTAAGAGTGAATAGATGCTTACCCTTGCTAGAACACTGCATCCGTCAGCCATTGCAACATAAGGATACAACGGTCCTTTATTGTTTGACAGAGTAAAGATTTCCACCTCTGAATCTTCCAAAGTTATCTTCCTACCATTCAGAGTGAAACGGAAAGATACCTCACCGGTATCTAAGTCCTCTTTAATTCGTGTACATCGAATCAGATCACCACGACGAGCCATAACAAGGCCTGCGAAAGGCGAATCGTAATTAGTCAGTGTCTTGAATAGTATGACCAATGCTAAATTTCTCCTTACAGTACTGACACTTCTCAAGCAAGCAGCAGAGTTTGAGAGAAAAAAGGACATCGCCAGCAATTCCGGACATTTGAGCCCGCACGGTAGTATCGGCGTTTCCCATTCAATAACCAAAATGGCGGACGAAAATGAGAAGAGATGGAGTTACGGAAAATACAAGCAGAATTAATACCTTTTTTCCGTTTACCAAAATCGAGCATTATTCCAAGACATTTCAGCGATATTGTGGTTAAGAAATCTACCGGAAAAATGAATTCCATACCTTTCTTTCGGAACGATGTCAATTTGCAACTTCAGATCCAGTCAAACCATTATATTAATAATTATAAATCATTGAAAAAAGAAGCCAAGATAATATATTTGCGAGGAAATAATTAGAAATCTAAAGTCGCTATGTAATTTGCCAAAATTGAGTCATAAAACACAGTTAGATCGTTATTTGAAAACTAAAGCCTTTAGTTTTCAAATAACGATCTAAGCTTCGAAAACTTATTTTCGGCTGTTAAAAACCGTACACAATGAGATAAAACCCGAGAATAAAGTTTGGCATGTCACGCAGATCAATGACCGTTCCATGATGAAGAAAGGCAACGAATTTTTGGACTTTCCGCCGTCTTCTCGCACCCAAACCCTGCATATCTGGTATCAAAATGTCCAGCAAATTAAAAATCCCAGCTTTCTAGGCCTGCAGTGTTTTTGTATAGCGGAATCAAGTCGTCCGCGCAAGAGCAAATGGCGGGAATCGCGCGCGAAGATTTGTTCACTACTTCTTGCAGCACTGAAAGTTTATTTTTGTTTCTTTTAAATACTAATTGCACCAGTTTCTTTAGAAATAACAAATTCTCAATGTCGGACGTACTAAGTTTTTATAATCGGGAGCGGTATTTGAACTGCATCAGCATTGATTCGAATCATAGCATACAGTATATAAGAAAACAGAGTGTCAACACTGATGAGATTATCCTGACAATTCATGTAACCAGCAAATTTTTGAAAAGGTAGTATGACTTTAAGGAGCGGGTATCGACATTGCTAACGCATTGATCGGCTAAAAGTTTGGAATTTTTATAAAGAGAGACTGCGAGAGAGCTCACGTGCACAGTGAAGAGCCAGTTTATTGGAGAGCACGGTTCGGCCTTAGATAACGAAGCTTTCGTCTGCTGATAATCCTTTCCACCTCATAGAGCTTTTCTCTTTTGCGTCTACTTACGCTAAGTGTAATGTCATACAAAACAACCGAAGAGACAGAATTCAATTCTCTGTAATCTACACCACCGCACCTTCGACGGCTTCGGTTCACCGGCCACCACGCGGGCTCAAACGTCCGAAATTTCTGGCCATGAAGTGATCAACAAGTAACAAAGGTTTTGGCTGTTTAACAAAATTCTCTTCATCATTACCATAGAACAGTTTGGAGAATATACATGCTGACATTAAGCTTTAAAGAGTTAAGCGGCCACTCCATATTAGGAGCCAGTAATCAAAGTCCCGCCATTGAGGTTTCTCCTATTGTTTTTTCAGTACCTCTACTAAGCGGTCACTCACTATTTCCCCGAAGTTGGACGCCAAATAAGGGTTGTGTTGTATATGGTGCACAATGAAGGAAGGCCGAAATGGAAAGTTACGTTTTAAAATTGATCCGGATTGGCGTGGACGGAGCCGATGAAGCTGTAGTAACTGCGATCTGCCACAGTAGTTGTGATGGCGATAGTGGTAGTGATGTATGATGGTGGTGATTGCAGTGGTTGTAATGGCAATGGTGGCGGTGTGGATAGTAACGATGGTGACGATGATGGTGATAGTTCGAAGTTATAGACCAGAGCGTTTTCACTCACGTGAGCGGCGGCCATATTCGTTTAATGAAACAAAAGAAAATATTTGCATAACATTAGAGGGGCTGATGTCAGTATCTGGGTAACTGTGCACCTACCCCTCCCCTAATCCAACAAGTCGTAATAAGGTAATAAATTAGTGCTAATGTTGGGTTACTTAGGGGAGGGGTGGGTGCGAAGTTTTCCAGATACTGACATTGGTCCGGATCAATGTCAGTAACTTGGCAAGTGCGCACCTACCCCTCCCCTAACCCAACAATACGTTAGTGTGAGTGATGAGTTAGGGGAGGGGTGGGTGCGAAGTTTCCCAGATACAAACAGTGAACTTAATAGAATTCAATTCCCAGTTGATCCTTTGTTTGATTACACCAACATGACCGTCTTGAGGTCATGTAAGAATGTGTTTGTTGCTTACCTCACTCTATTCACTTTATATGAAGAAAACAACACAATAAATTAATTACTCATTTTCCTAATACCTTTCGTAACCCTTCCGCAGTCCCCATTGTAAAAAATTTTTCCATCATTGGTGTGGTACCCCAGGGAGTTGAGATACCATCCGGGCATACGAATGATGTTATAATCGTCATTCACCACTCCAACTCCAAGCTGCTCTTTTTTTCCAGTTTCCAAAATGAGAACCTGAAAATGTTATTCGTCGCAGTTAAAGGAGCACTGTCATGGGGATTTTGCTGTTTTCCTACCCAAACGTCACAGCAATGCTTCGTAATAACTTTTACTCGTGCCGAAGCATTCCTTGAAATGTAGGAGAAAGATATCAATCGAGATTTTGCTGGAAAAGTCATCTATACTACAATTTTGACCATTTTTTAGCATCTTACAGCCGACCAAAATATCAAGACAGTACCCCTTTAACCTACTAGGGTAGGGTGGGAGAAAAGACAAATTAAAGCGTGTACACGAGACAAAGGCGAACCGAATCCCTGGATGAACCAACACAGTCATCTCACATTTGTTGGATCAATGTCAGGAACTGGGCAAGTGCGCACCCACCCCTCCCATAATCCAACACGTTATAAAAGTTTAATTGGTGAATGATGCATATGAAAGAAATCATATGTGAACTGCGGATATGAAATCAAATGAAGAATGATCGTCGCAGTTATGATCGCAATTTTTACAATTGCGTAAAGAATCCTGAATTCGGAATCGCAAGGTCACGGGTTCAAGCCGCGTTGAAGTCCTGAATTTTTTTCAGGCTTCTTTACGCAATTGTAAAAATTGCGATCATAACTGCGACGATCATTCTTCATTTTAAAGTTTAATTAGTTAGGTGCGCTATTCCCCAGATACTGATACAACGGGATCGATGTAAAAGCGCTGCTGAACATCATTTAACATTGTTAAAAGTCGGCCAAAATGTCTGATCGAAAGCAAAACATTCCTCCAACAAAAAATGTTAGACAGACATGGGGTGCTAAGCGTTCTAACTTTCTGGCATAACATTATCAAAACGATTGGCCTTGACTTTAATGTCATGTAATAAATGCACCCACTGCTCAGTCAATGTCTAATTATAGTCGAACCTCTGCTTGCGGAAACCTCCCGTAAGCGGACATCAAGTTGAGTTCTCGGCGATTTATCCACTGAAACCCTTACAATTATAGCCTTCCGTAAGCGGAAGCGTACACCTTTTGAAGCTTCCCATTATATTACACTTCATTTCGGTCGCTTCAATTGCTTGTGAAAACGTAAATGCGTTAATTAAAAAGTCATTCAGTGTACAATCTAATAAGATCGCGCAACCGAGATATTTTCGGGAATTCTAGATGTAAAAGTTACAGTTTTCATGTTAATTTTTACTTAGTTAATGATTTTATGATAGATACTGTGCATTTTTAATTATAGAATAAACGTTCAATTGTTTTACTTAAATTAGAAGTGCA
>OX419342.1:5613211-5620711 GCA_948470475.1 Galaxea fascicularis | reverse complement strand
TCTTGGACGAAGATATATGTCAGTCATGTAGATTTTTGTCAAAGCAATGGAGAAAGCCATCAAAACTGCTACAAACTGTGCGAGTACGACTGTAACGTCTTCAAGAATCTCAAAGAAGGCAATCTGAATTATACCAACAGCTTTGAATTGCTCCATCAGGAAACAACAAGTCCTGATTGTGAGGCACAAGGTGTTTAAACCATACAAATACCCAGTGAACGCAAGAACACGTTTGCTCGCTTCTGATGATCCAGGCATGATCAGGGCGCCTGTTCTCAGCACAAATATCAGCAAGTAAACCAGTAGACTTATTAGGTCTAGCTTATTCCAGCGGTCGCTGAAATTCAAAAAAAAAATGAATCAGTGTCCGTTAACCCCCCTCCCCTCCCTCCCCCTCCCCCACCAACCACCACCACCACCTCAACAAATTAAAATTTTTAAACGATTTCAAGGAATGTGGAACATCGTTCGCTACCATGAACAAGGTTACTTCGGGCTCAAGCAATGCCCCCACGCCAGAACCCTCTCCCAATCCCAGATACATTAGCTGATAGAGGATAGGGGAATTTTGGATTTTATGACGTAAATTGGCTGCATCTGTTGTTTAACACAAAACATTTTCTGCTTCACTGTCTTTCTGACAATAGCTTTACGTCATAAAACTCAAAATGGCGGCGACCGGGGACTTTAAAAATAGAAATAGGCGTTAACAATACCCATTTTTTTTCTTGTACACTTAAAATATATTTCCAAGTTTTCAAGTAAATTTTGGAATTTAGCAAGCATGCATGTCCAACAATTTAGCGTGATTTGTCGTAAGAGTGGAGGTTTTCTTTAACAATTCTGAGCAAGACTTATGTAAAAAAAGAAAAAAACAGGAACAACACGGAAGACAAACCTAAAATATGTGGCTTTTTGTTGACGAATCTGCTTTCTCTCGACCAAATAACGGCCTATAAAAAAAGTGAAGATGATCCATTCTACAACCTTCATTTCTCTGGTTGCTGGTTCTAGGCACAGAAAAAAGTGTAGGCCAACTAGTAGCAAGTAGCTCAATGTATCACGAGCAAACTTGTAATACGGAGTCTTCACGTAGGCCAAATACATTACATACGCAGGATCTGTCACAAAAATGGAAAGGAAGAAATTTAAATGTTTTTATTGGTTATATAGACCTGAAAAACAAACTGAATTTTTGATTTTGTGATTATGTTGATTACTACACTACTTTGCTTGTCACCACATAAGAAAGGAAGTCGTTGTTACCTTTAACAACAGATAGCCTGAAAGAACGGCAATGTTCTCCAAAGTCGTTCTTTACAACACAGGTGTAACACCCTTGATCTGACATCTGTGCACTTTCAATCTCGAGTTCAGAAGAATTTCGCTCTCTTTTTATTAGGATCCGCTTTTTGATGCTAGAATTCAGTTTTTCTCCATCTTTGTACCATATCGTGGATGGGGCAGGGTTCCCGGTTATCTTGCAAGTGAATTTTACTGAGCCCCCAACGCTAGCTTTCTGTGGTCCTTCATCCCTGTAGATTTTAGCTGCAGCTAGAAGGCAATTGAAAGGAAGTTGATCCGTCATTGACTTATAAATTGTGACGGTTCAGACTATTTTATTAGTCTTAACTACCAAATGAAGGCTGATCCTCGCAGTTGTGAACGCAATTATATGCAATTGCAAAAGACTTCTTTACGCAATTGCATATAATTGCGTTCACAACTGCGACTGAGGATCAGCGTCCATTTGATTTCATTTCCGCATTCCATGTATATGATTCATTTCATATTTAACACTCACAGTCTTAACTACCTGAGCGCACCAGATCCTAAGTACCGCGCGTTAAACTGAAACATGTAGTAAAAACGTTGAAGTAGAGAAATTTCTCCACATCTTGACGAGCTTTACATTGCATTTAAACGCAGAAAAAAAAATGCCTAACAGGTTAACTAATTCCAGAGACTACGGTGGTCAGCTACTCATATCATCTAACAGAAATAGTTTCAGAGGACAAGATTATGACACCTTTACCCACAAGAGTAAACGTTAACCATTAACATCTAGGAGTGATCAATGTTCAATTTCTCCTTATAGCAACACTGCTCAATCAAACATAAAGGTTGTGAGAAAAAAGAAGCGATCAACAAGTAAAAATTGGTGTTGATTGTTCAACAAATTCTCCTCATCATTACGGTGGAAAACGTACGGAAACAATTTGAAGAATATATGTTGTGGTTCAATTTTATCCTTGGTTCAAATTTTATTTTTCTTTGTTTTTGTGTATGGTAATGTATGATAATGAGTTTGAAACAAAGAAAAATAAAATTTAATCCAAGGATAAAATTGAACCACAACATATATACATCCTCCCTCGTTATATATAAGCCCCTGGCTTTGGCATTTCATTGTATCTCTTGTTTTGTGCTGTTTTAATTAATTAATAATGAAGTTAATAATAAGACTGATATATTCGCCCTCGTTCAGTCAAGAATAGGTATTTAAATGTGAGCGAAGGGAGTCAAACCATGTTTTAAGTTTCACAAGAATTTGACGAGACAGTAATGAGGCGTCAGTTAATACGTACTTAAGGCTACTGGTAGGCCTGAAAACTTACCGTTGCTTTCATTTATTTCTTCCTCACCTAATTTAAAGAAAAAAGGACGAAATGTGTATCTGCGTCAACTGAGCAAGCAAAATCCATGGGTTTGGTGGTTAGAACTGGGTATGACAAGACAGTACGAAAACAAAACACAACTTGTTATTTCTTGATTTACCGTCGTTAAGAACTTTGCGACCTCTAAATCTTATGCAGCACCAGTCATAGAGCAATATTCATTTCAAATCCAGTTTGTTCATTACATTTCTTCATTTTTAGCATTACTCGTTGATTGACCGGCTGAGTGATTGCCTGATTGCTTGAAATTGGGTGATTACAATAGTTAGCAGTTAGTTAGGTTTCTTTCTTACTGTGTCAAGATATGAACCAACGTTTTAATTCATACATACAAAGTCGCGCAAGATTTGTATTAGCCTGCTTGCAAGTGGTAGTTTGTATACGCGCAAGAGTTCCAAGACCGGCAAATCCGGTCGCCATATTGGACAAGTTAGTCTTCCACTTACTCGTCCAATATGGCGACCGCATATTTGCCGGGCTTCGAACTCTCGCACGTAAACAAACTACCGCCTGCAAACAGGTTAGATTTGTATCTACCGCTTACTAAAAAAAAAACCAGAAAAATATAAGATATATTGCCTTTACCTGCAACGAGAAGTTTGGCACTGCATTTGTGTTGTCCTAAATCGTTTGTCGCTATACAAGAATACAACCCCTGATCGTTCATTTTGGCATTTGTAATCTTGAGCGTACAACCATTTTCTTCAAGTTTGCTCCCGTCTTTGTACCAAGTCATTTGTGGACGGGGATTCCCGGAAATCTCACATGCGAATTCTACTGGTTCCCCCTCTTGGACTTTCTGCGACTTTGGTGGTTTTTTGATTTTTGCTACCGCTAAGAGGCAATATATATGTCACAGAGCAAAGTTATCAGTCACGATCAGATTTCACATTTTCCTCGTTTACTATAGGAGCTACTTGGATTAGAGGAAATCTCGTTAGTTTTGAAGTTATCTGCGACAGAAAGCGTACGCACTGAATAAGCTATAGATAACTTGACTTAACCACAGTCGTCAATCTCTCAAGCATGACTATAGCTAGTTCAGGCCAGTGAGTTTATTGTATGCAAACTAAGAGCCGTATGCAAACCTTCTTAACATGTTGAAAGGTGCTTTTGTGTTTTCCTGAGAGAAAAAAATGCTGTTACTTTGTTAATTTCCTTCTGTTTTATTCCTGGTTACTTTGCGTGGCGAGTTGCAGAGCCAAAAAATCGAGTTCTCAAGTTCTGGTTTACTTAAAGGACGAAAACTAGAGGAACGAGATTAAACTTACACTGCAGTATCTTGTTCACTTGATAACCAAAGGCCATGCCATAACCGGCAAACATTCATCATGCTAGAAATCCGACGCTTTGAGTATTCATCATGACCATCAGCACATTCAACAAAATGGCTCAAGTGATTTCATAATTAGACCCAGTCGGCTTACTCAATGTTGTACCCAATTCAAACCCTTTGGGAATGAAACATTTTGGTCGAGGTATTTCCATATCATTTAAATATGAATGCTACATTATAATGCAAATAAAGAACACAAAGAATCTTTAGCCCAGGAGATTTGAATTGGGTACAACATTGAGTTAGCCGAATGGGTCTATAGCTGTGCGCGTACAATTTTAAATTCAACTCTTGGGGTTCACCCTCCGAGTTCCTATGGCAGCCAATCGTGGCAAATAGGCTACTTTTGAGATATCATATTTAAAAACAATTATAGGAAAATGAGAGTTATGTTAATCTTCTTTCACTGATTCCTTGCAATTCGTTTTTATTGTTTTGTCGTCTAGCTGGACCTCGCTATCAAAAGCTCAAGTTTGATATTTTGAACGTTTTGATGGTCTAGTATAGGTCTAAAAAAAAAGCAAATTAAACCGAATTTGTGATTCTGTGAAATGATTTGTTGCCACGCCTAATTTTGATGAATATCACACTATCTTATCATAAGAAAGCAGCTCACTGCCAGTGTTACCTTTCACAACATCTAGGTAGAAAGAACGCTTATCTTCTCCCAAGTCGTTATTTACAACACAGGTGTAGCGCCCCTTATCTGATGTCTGTGCACTTTTAATCTCGAGTTGAGATGAGTGTCGCTCTGTTGTTATAAGGATCCGCTTTTTGATGCTAGATTTCAGCTTTTTTCGATCTTTGTACCATATCGTGGATGGAGTAGGGTTCCCGGATATCATGCATTTCAATTGTACTGAGTCCCCAACACTGGCTTTGGGTGGTCCTTGTTCAGTGACGATTTTAGCTGCCTCTAGGAGACAATTGAAAGCAAATTTATCTGTTGCTGATTCATATTCAGTTTTTCAAGGCGTCGTTGGAGGATTCAATCCTGCGAGCCAAACTGTCTCTTTCTTATATTTGAATTAATTAACGGAGTAGTTTCTAAAGAAATTGTGGTGCTGTGTCGGTGAGGAAGTTAACGTTGTACACAAAAATTTGGTTTTATGTATCCGGGAGTAGATAATGTAAATTGAGCACCGTACAGGGATTCTAAAGCTGACGTTTCGTCTCGAGACGGCAGCGTTTAGAATCCCTGTACGGTGCTCAATTTACATTATCAACTCCGCTGATAAAACCAAATCGTTCTTACATAGTAACCGCCTGAACAGTCCGGAATCCTAATACCGATAAAAAAAATGAACATTAATTCCTTCCTTCTCTCCTTCATTTGTTCGTTCTTTCGTTTATTCATTTTGATTGTGCTTCACTTTTCAAATAACCGATTAAATGGTTGCTAAATAGCAACCAGACTGACTAGCTGTCCAGATATTAATCAAGCTTTCATTGATATACGCAAGACTTGCCTTTGTTCAACCAAGAGACAAATGTGACATGTTTCCTTTACCTTCAACGGTGAGCGTAACAGTACATTTGTGTTCCCCAAATTCGTTCCTCACGATGCAAGTGTACTCCCCCTCATCTCCTTTTTGGACATTTGGAATCTTGAGAGTGAGGCCCTTTTCATTAAGTGTGTTTCCGTCTTTGTACCAAGTCGTGATTATACGGGGTGTCCCGGATGTCTCACATTTGAATTCCACCGAGTCTCCCACATGGACTATCTGTGAATTTGGTGCTTTATCGATCTTAGCTACAGCTAAGAGGCAATATTTTAAAGAGCAAAGTTATCAGTGACTCGTATGATTGTGCATTGATGTTGCTTACAAATAAATAGCTTGTCACCTAATGAACTTAGTAATCACAATAGAGAAGTGTTCAAGTGTATACGAACGACTCAGGCCTCATCGGTCAGTTTTGCCATGACACGTTATTGTATTTTCAAGCCAAATAGATTAAGACCTGTTCTTCTCAAACTCGTTAATAATTCATCAAGTTAAAACAAAGGAAATCACAACCGGTCTTAATTACCATAGATTTTGACAATTTTACTTCTCCGTTAATTCCTTAGTTTTTTTTTTTTCAGTTGAGAACATATATCAAACACTCGAGACAGTGTTTCATCGGCCATCCAAACACCTCGAATTCCGTCAAAAATACTCCGCTACGCGTCGTATTTTCAACTCTCTTCTCGGTGTTTGGATGTCCCGATAAAACACTATCTCTCGTGTTTGATATATTACTTCCAGCTTGCTGTTCGTAGCGTTGTACGGCGAACAAAATTATCGTCGGTACAAACAGACGCTAATTTTGTAATCCCCCCCCCCCCTCGCTACCCAACCTCTACTGCCTTGTCTACTGAGCCGTCCCGGCTTCCACTCTCTGCAATTCATTCATTCAATGTTTATTATATTCATTTATTGTATCTACTTAATTAATGGTAGTATTTGATACCCCTTGCAGTATTATCATTAACACACGTTTTCATTACCTTCAACGGTGAGCGTAGCAGCGCATTGTCGTTCCCCAGATTCGTTCCTCACCATACAAGTGTACTCCCCGTCATCTTCTATCTGGACATTTGTGATCTTGAGCGTGCACTCGACTTCCTCGAGTTCGTTTCCGTCTTCTTGGGTAGTTACAGTTGTTATCTGGAGCTTGTCCTCCTTTTCTTCAAGTTCGTTTCCGTCTTTGTACCAAGACATGCGTGGACTGAGATTCCCGGATATTTTACATTTGAATTCCACCGAGTCTCCCACTTGGACTATCTGCAACTCGGGTGCTTTTACGATCCTAGCTACAGCTAAGAAGTAATTGAAACGGCAAAGTTACCAGTCTTGATGTGATGATGTATTCTTCGCTTCGATTAAGGGAAATTTTGACACTGTTTTAAGAAAGCGTGCACAAATAATTGCTCGCCATAAGCAGCTGATTAACCGCGTTATCGCATTCGTGAATTTCTCAGCAAAAATAATGGAAGTTGATAAAATGCATTAAGTGGATCGACACCTCAATTATTCACCAATAGGAGACTTATGTGACAAACGTTCTACATACTGCCAGAATCAAACTGTCGACATGTGTAAATAAGATTTTATTCCGTTTTTTTTTATCTTCCTAGTATAGTCAATAATACTTAGTCTCGTCAAGGTGGTCAAAAGAAGTCTTTGCAAGGTCCTTTATTTTATTACAGGCGAACAAAATTATCGTCGGTACAAACAGACGCTAATTTTGTAATTCCTCCCCCCCCCCCCCCTCCTCGCTACCCAACCTCTACTGTTCTGTCTACTGAGCCGTCCCGGCTTCCACTCTCTGCAATTCATTCATTCATTCATTTTGTTCATCCAATGTTTATTATATTCATTTATTGTATCTACTTAATTAATGGTAGTATTTGATACCCCTTGCAGTATTATCATTAACACACGTTTTCATTACCTTCAACGGTGAGCGTAGCAGCGCATTGTCGTTCCCCAGATTCGTTCC
>OX419342.1:5583211-5605711 GCA_948470475.1 Galaxea fascicularis | reverse complement strand
TGTGCTTCCACAGAACACAAACGAATGAAGAGGTTTCTTGCACATATCTTTTTAGAAAATAAAGTTGTTGTAAATTCAAAGTATTGTTATGTTCCTCATCCATGAGCTGGCTCATAGGAGCCTTTGATTTGGTCATGTCATCGATGTGATTTTCACGGTGTAGGTCAGTTATAAGGTGCATGACCTTGTTGTGAGTTCCTTTCACCATGGGTTCTGTGAGGCCTCTGTAGCTTTGTTCGTCGTTAAGGAGGTTTTCCCCTTCCTTTATTTTGTCAGTTTTGTTCATGACGACAGTGGTGGTGCCCTTGTCCGCTTTTTACAGGTTGATATCTTTTTTTTGTTTCAATTGATTTAGTGCCTTTTGTTCGTCGCGTGACAAGTTTCGTTTTGGCTTTGTTATTTGTATTTCCGTTAGTTGTAACTTAACCTCCTCAAGGTAGCTTTCGAGGGCGACTGATTTTTGAACTGGTGGATTCCAGTTTGATTTGACGTAGAAAGGGTGAACGTTTCTATTGTGTCCAAAGAACATATATTTAAGACGCATTCGTCTTGCAAAAATCTCAAAATCCTGCAATAATTGCCTTCTGATTTTGTTTTTGTTTGGTTTGTTCACCGGTATAAATTTCAAACCATGAGAGATTAGTTTGATTTGAGCTTCAGTTATTTTCTTATTTGACAGGTTTTTAATGTACTTTTCCCCAGAGGCTTTTTGAAATCTGTCTATATTATTGGAAGATTTCTTCCTTCTTTGTCTGCGTTTGGCAGTATGTCTTCGAGCTTTTGTGTAGGATTGTTTTCCCCGATCTGTGCCGGGCCCAACCGTGGAGTTCGTAATACATTTAACAGACTCACAAGAGTATTTTTCACAAATTTTATTCTCAGTGGAATCATTTAGCTGTGATAACATTCTGTTGACTTCATTGTACTGTTTTTGCAAGTTAGCAGCCATAGCCCTAAGCTTTGTAGGGTCTATTTTGGTTTTAGATACAGATGTAGGTATTGTGGGCATGTACTAAAACCCGAAACAACGAAACGAAACGACCGAAACGAAACGACCGAAACGAAACCACCGAAACAAGCGAAACGAACGAAACGAAGCCACGAGCCAGCAAAAGACAGAATTATCTTACATTTAGGACTTCAAGAAAGAAAATGGTTTCGTATTTTTTATGTATTTTTAGGGCGGAGCACCGACCAAAGCAGATGGGAAAAGAAAAGAAAGGAATATAATTGAAAAGTTAAGGAAAGAATCGAAGTATTCACTGATAACGTCTCAGTCAGTATCGCTACTTGTCTCCCTGAGACTACGTTTAACTGTATAGTAGTGGAGGAGATTGTGAATTACAAGGACAGAATATAGGAGACCAAAAATCCATGTAATCACATTGTTTCGGTGGTTTCGTTTCGGTGGTTTCGTTTCGTTGTTTCGGGTTTTAGTACATGCCGGTATTGTGTGGCCGTAACGGCGAGTCTTAGAGTTCTCTTTGTTAAGCTTAGTTTTCTGTTTCTCGAGACGGCGATAATGAAACCTTGTTAGGGCTTCGACGAATCCTCGTTCAGCTTTAGCTGTAGAAGTACTAGTAGTGATAACATTGCTAGTAAAGCTAGCATTACTGGTATAAATGCTGGCAGAGGGCTGTGCTGAGCTTCGCCTGAAAATTCGCGACACTTCACCTTCGACAGAAACTGTTCGTTCGTTGGTCATGGTTCCACCGTTTGTCTGAGGTGGATTTGGCTGGCTGTTTTCCAGCTCTCTGCCCAATCTACCGATGTTATCGAGGATCTGTCTTACGACAGGATTCATAATGCTTACAGGATGTCGCTTCACCTAGCTTCGCTTCGATCGAAACACTGACACAGACAACTGAAATGAAACCTCGAAGGCGGGAAAATGTCACACAGTTCGTTGCGCTCCCACCGTACCTGTAAACAAAACTCGCTATAATTGGAAACTTGAAAACTCGCTAGCGAGAAATCGAAAACTCGCTAGCGAGAAACTGAAAACTCGCTAGCGAGAAATCGAAAACTCGCTAGCGAGAAACTGAAAACTTGCTAGCGAGAAATCGAAAACTCGCTAGCGAGAAATCGAAAACTCGCTAGCGAGAAATCGAAAACTCGCTAGCGAGAAATCGAAAACTCGTTAGCGAGAAACTGAAAACTCGCTTGCGAGAAATGGAAAACTGGCTAGCGAGAACTGAAGCTTCCCAAACAAGACTCAACCATCGCTTTACTAAATTCGCCTATACCTTTTCCAATCTCACCATTGAAGATTTGCAACTCGCCAATGTTAAAAGGCGGTTGGACCAAGATTTAAAACTCGAAGGGCTTTTGGCAGTAACGGCTTGCCATATAGCTTCCTCAATCATCTGCAATGAAATGTCGATGCAGGATTAATTCGGCCCCCAATCACTCCCTCTTTTCTTACCTTTTCTTCTTTTTTCCTTCTTTTCTTTCCAATATGACAGGGGATACAGGATGATAGAGAACAACATCAAATCAAAGAAACACCAAATGTGGAAAAATGTTTTTTGCCACCATTTCCATTTCCTCTTTGAGAAATGACGACCATTCCATTTGCGATCCATTTCTTCGTGAACAACTGGATGCGTGAAAAACTAAAGAAAACAAAGTAAGATGGAACTTGCCCGTCATGAAAACGAGACGAATTTTAAACAGTGAAGGCGGGAAAAGAGTAAAAGTAACCAACGCCGTCAAATTACATTTAAATTTACCAAATATATTCAACAATTATTATATGGACATGCCCTGAATACATGAGATGATAGATTGGGAAATTGATATTTTTTTTAATTTTAATTTAAATTTAATCAAGTTTCAGATTTACCATAACCGACAATCTGAGGTATAGGCTTGAAACAAAATACAAGACTCCTTAAAATAAACCACGTATTACTACATCATAAATATGGCAATAATTAATAAGTAATAAATATGTGTAAAAAAGGGATTTTAAAAAGTAATTTTAAAAAAGTCCAGGAGACAAGCGACATTAACACTTATCAATAAGAATTATAATAAATGGGCCAATCATTGAATAAAGTACTGTAAAATTAGAAAAAAATCTACATGAAACGTTTCTTGATAAAATGCCATCAAATTCTCACGAAAGGTTGACTAGGTATTCGACTCCCTAATACTAAGAAGTAGTTCATTTCACAGGCGACAGATCCGAACAAAAACAAGAATTCTTAAAGACCTCAGTCCTCAGTGAAAGGAACATCAAGCGTTAAGTTATCAACGTTTCTCAGTGGTTTATTACAAGAGCGAAACGATACATTATCGAAGATATTTAATTAATACATAATCTTAAGACACTTGGGAGTTATATTGGTGACGAGTTGGTTAAAATCATCCCAGTATATCAAATCATAGTGGCTATGATATCGCGCCAATGAACTCCAAAAATAACTCAGTTTAAGCCAGTTGCGGTTTTTTGTTGTTGTTGTTGTTGTTGTTGCTGCTGTTTGGTTGCTTTGCACGGAAACGCTACTAAAAGTTCCAAAAAGAAGCGCTACAGTTGCGTTACCTTTTACGCGGCATGTATGTACGATAACAGCCCTATCTCTGTCTCGTCTTTCAAAAGAAATTTCCTGCTTCCGGTATGTCTTTTATTACGGTCTTTTCAGTTAGTATTCTTCAGTATTATTTCATCGCCAGAAATCGCGGACATTTCGAGCCCGCTAACAACTACCAGCGGTATACTGTATAACGCAAAGGAATAAACGCTGAAACAAGTGGGAAAGACGCTGTTTCATACGATATATTGCACAATCTAAGCTCTGTAGATATTTTATTTGGTGCAAAGTAATTCTCGACAATGTCCGACATTTTTTTGGTATAAATATTAGTGTGATAGCCTTTATAAATTAAGCTGTGTTCGATTTTCGCGCGTATTTACTTCCATTCAAACCAAATCTAGGGTTGCTGGGGCACTGTAACCCAGTTTATATCCCATGAAACACCAGTGTTGATCAATAAAGAAAATGGCGGCTCGTGCAGGGAAAGCTTCGAGTTTGTAGCTTTCTTTCATACATAAATATGGCGTCCGCTTGCTGTGCTACAGACGAAAAATGAGAAAGATAAGGACGTCCTTGGAAGTATTTTGCCGTGGGCAATTCATGCATTTTTCGGCAGAATTAGATCGTTTAAACATCGTAGAAGTTATATCGAGTCGTGATGATTCACATTGTGAACGGGTTTGCTTGCCAGTGGACGAGTTTGTGGCATGACTTCGCTACGATTTTAAAGCAATGTATGGAGAATGGAGCATCAATGTTTGATGGATTGGTCGAGGCGTCGGGAAGTAAGTAATCATCTATCTAAGTAGCCGTTGATAAGTCAAATGCGAAGCTTGTACACTACTGAACATGTATCGAATCGTGATATGACGAACCGCAATTTAATTATTTATATATGTGAAAATAATTTCATATCTCCATACATTTCTTTACATGAGTTTGCCGCCATTCTGGCCTTAGTGCGCAGGCGCCGCCGCCATCTTGTCCTAAATTTCTGGCAATGTTTTTTGTTTGCCGTTTCCATTTGTACAGAGGCCGGGCTGAGCCAAGCGCTATACCGTGGTCAGCGGATGTTCAAACAGTAGTGAAATAAAGCCTGAATTTTTCAAACATAGGTGGTACGAATTTTTTCACAACAAGGTTGTTGTTGTTGTTGTTGTTTCCATTTGTTATGGTGATGAAAAGTTTGCCATCTATTTGAAGCTTGTTATACCTTATGTCACATGTTATTACTTGTTAAGCTTAGTTCCCACTAGCGACATAAGGATCATAAGCATAATCATAATCCTAAACATAAACATAAGATTCTTATGTTCTAGTGGGAAGGGTTTTCAACTGCACTCGCAAGCTTTTACTCGAACCAAGCCGCCATCTTGAAATGAACCGACCCGAAAGTACTGGACCTAGACTTTCATTGGGCAAAATACAGTGACCCCGTTTCGTCATTATGTTTCTCATTATGTCGTTATGATTTTTGCGTTCCCACTACAAAGAATAGCAACATAGTCATAGTCAAAGACATAATCATAATCATAAGAAAATAGTCGATCATTTTCTTATGATTATGATTATGTTGATCATAAGGGCGCCTATGATTATGTTTCCAGACGTTCCCACTAAGACATAAGCGACATAACAACGTTGTGTTCGTGCTTATGGTTATGATTATGATCGTTATGTCACTAGTGGGAACTAGGCTTTACTGAATTTTCTGTAAAATGGTACCTTTCTTTGTTCATTTTCAATGGCGACGTTTACGACATCATCCAAGATAGAGTCGCCGAAAATCCTACGCCAGTTTTTCTCAGATCTAAGCGGGTCAAGCAGGCTGTTAGAGAACTCTTGTACTGAATTTGCCAGCTGTTCAAATCTTTCTTTGTCCGGTCCCATCTTTTCTGCCAGTTTGCGGAGCTTAAAGTTTACCTGGTAGATAAACAATGAAAGCACATCATTTTCTAAAACATATTTAATTCAAATGTGTCTCTTCTGTATGTTCAAAAAAAGGTATTTCCAACCAATTTGCCTTTCGTTTTGTTTTGCACGGTCTTAGACACTGTTATGATTAACAAGCACTTTCGAACGGTATAGTAATTAATATCAATAATAATAATAATAATGATAATGATAATAATAATAATAATTGTGACGATGATAATGATAATGATAATAATATTACAACATTATACAATACAATAATAATATGATGGTGATAATAATAATAATAATAATCATAATAATCATAATAATCATAATAGTAATAATAATAATCATAAGAAAAGTTTCGTAAAGCACTTAAGAATAAAAATGAGCGATATAAAGAATGAACGACGTTTCGATGACTACATGTCATCATCATCAAGTTCGAAAAATCAAAACTTAACACGCAGTCGGATTCAGTTCGCGCCAATCGTTTTACGTGACAATCGGATACTTTAACACCCTTTTTAATCCCCTTAATATTTTCACACCATTGTCGCTATACATATATAATCAATTATATCATGAATTTTGAACTTGATAGTGATGACATGGAGTCATCGAAATAATAATCATCACCGGTAACATTTACCCTGGATAACCCTTCAATAGAGTATGGTATACGTATTAAGTGTTATCAACAGGGTCCTGCTACAGGTCCTACAGTAATTGAACAAAATAGCTATATTAACCCGCTGCCACTGAATCGAGCGGAGTATCGCCTGGTACTTAGCAGACGAGGCCGAAGGCCGCGTTGTCCAAAATCAGGCGATATCCCGCTGGAGTGAGCAGGAGAATTGTTTTACTATTCAACACACTGATGACAAAGTACAATTTAATGAGTTTACTGGAGAAAAGCTGGAAAAACCGCCATTGATCTGAACGACAAACAAAATTACTTATATCGCTGGATATTATTTATATTTGAGTATGCGCAACGAATTTTGTGTTGAATGCTAATCATTATAAGCCATCAAATATTCTCTCTGGTAAGCCATTGGTCTAAACGCATGACGTGACTGAATATGCCCCAGTTAAAACTGGGGGATATCTGGGCATATTTTCGCGTCAAATGGAGAACATTGTTCATTTGTTCTCTACTAAATCGCATCATTTTAGTAATCAAATAGTAGAAATTACAGGAGATACTCACCTTCATCCCCATTTGCAACGAATTCGATTCACACTTTCGAAACGCTTGAGGAGTAAGATTCTCCTCAATTTCTTCAAAGTCACCATTGCCTATTATGTCCATTAAGTTGTCTTCAAATTCCCTTTTCTCGTTTGCTACTTGGTCTGCAGAATTCAACAGGTAATGCATCAAGAGGCATGTTCTTGTTGAACTCTTTTCAGCGTTGGTCATTTTAAATTCAGAAATCAGTGGAACCCCGATCTCTCAATAACTGACCTAATAACGAACTATGCGCGTTGCTCTTGAAAGGAAAAATCAGTATCACTATCTAAGTTAAGACATTTTGTAGCTTAGTTGAAACTCTTATGCTTTCAGGAAACCTCTAATATTACTGGCTGCTCTTTCTCTTAACTGGCTAAATATTCAAACGAAACCTATCAAACTTTGCGACTCTCCTGACAGTTACTTGTAAGAACAATTGCGTTTGATATACCACTATTCAATACTTAGGGGCTTACTTGGACCTAGCAAAAGAACATTTGGCAACTGAGGAGTTGTGCCACCTTACCAACATCAAAATATAAAATTATTGCTTTATAGGTCACTGAGAATTATGATTCATTACCGACACATCCATAAAGCTCCACTCGCATCGATATGCCCTCGTGCCAGGCTAATGGTCGAAAGCGTATGTAACGAGATGTTATTGGCTGCGTTAGGTAATGTCCAACAACTGTGTTCCTATCTTTGTTTCCATAAAACACCTATAAATGAACAAGAAAGAGTAACGAAAGAGAAGCCATCAAAAAAGACTGATGTATACATATCTCAATCTTGTCTTAACATCAAGAAAATCAAACTTTTTACTCTTTTAAGCGCTTTTGTTGTTTGAGTTGTTTTATTCAGTTTTGATTTTTCTTAGAGTTTTAAAAAGAGTCGGAATAGTTAACAAAGTAATTCCATTTGGTAATGCGTGTGTAACAATTAACGTGCGAGTGGCATCAAACCACGTTCTTACCACGTTTTTCCGACGTCCTCCGTGCGCTCTCACAATACACAGGCACAGATAAATGTAATTTATTTGTGTTCTTACCACGTTTTTCCGACGTCCTCCGTGCGCTATCACAATACACACGCACTGATAAATGAAATTTATTTGTGTTCTTACCACGTTTTTCCGACGTCCTCTGTACGCTATAACAATACACACGCACTGATAAATGAAATTTATTTGTGTTCTTACCACGTTTTTCCGACGTCCTCCGTGCGCTATCACAATACACACGCACTGATAAATGAAATTTATTTGTGTTTTTAACATCGTTTCTCTACTTTCTTCGACTCGTTACGTGCTTTCATGCGTCTATACTTTACCGCAAACTTTTCTTGACCAATCAAAACCGGAGCTTTTCACCCGGCGTCCTTTGTAGTAATTGTAACACATTGATCAATGTTAACTATGATATAAAAGGATACTACCATAAAATATACTCTCAAAGCTACATTTACGGTAATTTTATATCGCAAGAAAACTAAGAAGGTGATAGCGAATTTTTTTAGAGTGTTATTGCTAATTTCCGTTGTTTACGTCAGTCGACAAAAACAGCCCGTCCAGGCCCTGATTGTTCAAACAGCGGAGAAGTATTGGGAAAGTTAATTGCACTATCCAGTGGATAGATATTTATCCGGTGGATAGCGCTATCCAGCCTTTGAACAACCGGGGCCAGGTCTACCGTTCATAATAAAACCTCTTGCTTAAAACCGAAAGAGAATTCAACGTTTATATTCATTAAAGGACATAGGTTGTCAAAATTCAAAGGAGCCACTGGATCTTCCTTACCATGTCTTTACAATGTCCCTTTTCCCTATAGTACTTGAAGATCACCCCGTCATCACTGTACTGTAGTTTATATTTGATCACCCAGTTGTTCACAGAATTTCCTCCCTGCGTGGCTATTTTTGTTACTCGACTGTGATGGTTACGTAGGTCAATTTGCAGCCACTGCTTCGCATCATCCACGCGTGCTGTCCAGTCTCCCCTGCTGTTTAGTCTCCCCTGAATGGCAGCATGACTGGTATCACGCTTTTCTGAAGAAGCCGAAATTTGTTCGTCAGAAATTGAACCGTCCTCCACGCCGAAAGGCTTGTCGTTTCCTGGAAATAAAACCGAATAAAATGCCCTTTCTCAACTCTACAAAGTTAAAGGCGTCAATGAATCAAGCAACAAGCAATCACTGAATATTGGATCGATACAATACAATACTTTATCGGTAACTCCCCGTGGGGGTTTTCATTGGTAATATCTAAATAATCTAAGGCTCTATGATCAAGGCTATCGACGTGAATGGTACTGTCATGTCAGCCGACTGTTACGAATTTATCAGTTGCTGATGTCATTATCAATCATTGGTACCATCAAGGTTTTTTGAACGGCATTTACCAAGAAGGAAGAAGAATAAGACCACATTTTAGATAATTTAAGGTGGCTCTGAACGTGCAGTACAGATTTTTTAAAACTTTGCAGAAAGATAAATCTTGATACGCTGATTGAAATTCAGTAATACAAAACGGGGTCACCTAACTCAGTTGTTTCTAATAGTTGGTAATGTTGTTATCGTAACCTTATATGTCAAAAAAGGATCACACCCTGTTGAAAGCTAATTGGGCTTTTTGTCGATGCCACTTTCAAGGAAACAAACGAAAAAGTGAGGTGGTATCGATCCGTCAAAGAATTGGTGTTTAAAACTGAATTTATATAGCAAAATCATTTTGAGCCACCTTAAGCACAGCAGTCCTTAAAGTATGGCTTAACGACAAAGAGGAGTTACCTCCTGCTATTTATTAGTTTTAGATGACCTATGATAATTTAATTAGCCGAGTCTTCCGCATCCAGGACAAATATACTGTAGAAACCCACCAGTAGTTTTAAGAGTCAAATTACCGTAGTTATTGTTTCGTAACCGAAAAGCTAAATGTTTTGACTGCTATTATATATCAAATTTACAAATCACGATGATCTGGTAGCCGTAGTACCTGCAGTAGCTGTAGTGGCTGTTCTAATCGCGGTGGTAGCTGTATTCGTTCTAATTTCTGTGGTAAGAAGAAACCGTGTATGTAAAATTAAGACTGTGTTCATACACTACCATACATGTTCAATTCAATTAAATTCAATTAAATACGATAAAATAAAGGGACAAAGGGTTCATCGTTATCTTTGCCTCATCAGTCGCTGGTGGCCATGTCCGCTCCTCGGGGGTCCATGATCAAATCTCCACAAGCACTGCACATGTAGTTACTCTTCGCAAGAGTTGTCCGTGCTTGGCTTAGCTGTTAGGGGCTGGTTTGCAATGTGGAAATCCCGAGTTCAAATCCCGCTCTGGCCGTTTGTAACAGCCAACTCCTCTACCTCTCATCATGATTTCCTAAGTGCATTTCCACTATGAACAGAATTGACATTAACCTTGTCTATTGTAAGTTTGAGTGAGACGGAAGTTGGACGGAAATCTGCTACGGAAGGAAAGTATCCTGCAACTTACCCAGCAGTGGAATCTTCTGCTCCCTATCTGTCATCCTCGTAGGTATCCAACTACGAACCAAAAATTGTCCAGTTATTTAACAAGAATGCATTGTGAGGCATTTTCATTTCATTTCATTTTTGCCAAGTTCTCAACATTTTTTAAGTGTCACTGGGACGTCTCAAAGATAAAGAGGAATACGGCGTAGTCAGCTGGTTTATATGTTGAATACGTATCCATAAACAGTGGTCAGTAAACTGTAGCTAATTTGACCTTTTAATCAACAGTATTTCTATTACATCCTAAATCAGACCCCTAGCAGGGGAAGGACAAGGGAAGCTTAAGCCCATAAGAATTTTTGGAAGTTGGAAACAATTTTACTAAAAACATTCATACATATTTTGTTGGATCGTCCCCTCGGGGCTATTCTATAAAGTGAATTCACGTTCTTTCCGAAAACATCATCGCGATTCTTCCAACTCGCTAAATTGTTTAGGTCGGGTGTTTACGTCCTCCATAAAACGTGAAATTAAGAAGAAATCATGGTACCAAAACGAGTGCTAAATGTCCAGAGTTAATGTTTTGCTTAGAAGTCCTATTGCTTTGATATTGTCCCTACCGTCGCCGTCGTGCTACCTTAACTTCCCTAATGTCTACAATGAAGGAGGGGAGGGGGGAGGAGAGGGGTACCGAAACTTCGCTTGACCATTTTCCTAAGCGCCTCCAGTCACGTTAGCCTTCCTACGGGCCTATACATCATTGTATGTTACCAGGCAATTTGAAGACAGCAAAATCTAGCTATGCTGCTTGTAATATTTACCGTGCCAATGTATTCAGCTTTTCAGTAAGCTAGTTGGGTGCACCAATCTACTGCAAAGCTAATCTAAAATACTAAATGTTTTTACAGTGTGTGAAATATTACTCCACAATCTGGCAAAGTTTAAATAACTCAAGTACGGGTGTATCGCCCAGTCCTGAAACAGGTTGTTTATTTATTGCTTTTCTGAAATATCTCAGTTTCTTAACTTTTTTTTTGAATAATAATTAAGCAATTTTATTTTTTTACTTGCGTGACGTGATAACTAAAGGTAACGTATTTGTTTGAAAATCGGAGTTAGCATACTTGTTGAGTGTAGCATATTACTAAACCGATCGCAGCACGTGCTCAAAATTAAATAACCGTTCCAAAATCTATTCTATCGCCTCCCAATGTTTCTGCTACTTTCTTGGTTTTTAGTTTACAATCTTTGTCAGTCACCACCAAATGCCAGGTGCTCAAAGCATCATGGATGCTTTCCTTTGGGATGATCCAGATGAGGATCACTTGGATCCTGGTGCATCAAAAGAACCGAGGAATCCACTCCGGGCAAGGATGCCTCGGTTTCTTTGATGCGCCATGATCCGAGGACCATGTTGCACCTCTCGTCAGGTCTCACATGATTGGCTTGCAACCCTTCAGGTGATCGAAAGAACAAACGACACAAGCAATGGACCCTAGCCCTAAAACAATAGAGGTGCAACACTATCCCTGACAATGAAATTTAGAGCTTACAGAGGTTGCTAGACTACCCTGATCCGAGTGATTTTGGATCATTGATCCTGATCTGGATCATCTCAAAGGAACGCACCCTGTCAGTTTAGTATGGAACGTGAACCAATATTTCTTTATACTTCTATTGATAAACTTGCTTATATTGTCTCTAATAAAAATTAACATACGAAAGACATGCTGTTCCCGGGGGGGGGGGTACTGCCATATATGGGCTATATAGGTATGTGCCGCTGTGAAGGGTATGGTTTTCAAGCAGTTTACTCTAGCATAGGGTATATAAATCAGAGCGTTTGGGTCTAGAATAGGGTAACATTTTTCACGACCGGACAACTGGACAATTATAAATAAATCTTTTTTTCAAGAGAGAAGTGATTGTGGTACAACGTTTTGCTTTGGCTTGGCTTTAGATTGTGCTAGTGACCTCAGTCTCTGGAAAACAGCTACTCTAGTATAGGGTAGCAAAATTCAGCTGAACTAGCTCTGGTATAGGCTAAGGGTTCCAGGGTCCCAGCGGCACATCCCCACCCAGAATTTCCTAAAGTGCCCCCCCCGGGATGCTGTAATAATTTCAGCTGTTTCGCTCCCTTAATAATCAGTTAAAACTGTATTTTTAAGCAGTTCTTGATAAATATACGGCAAAACAACTGTGTCTACAATGAATCCGCTGGAATAAGAGATTCGAAAAAACTAAAAAACACATTCACACTTTGCAACGACGACCGGAATTCGAGGAATAAAGAAATAAAAAAAAAAGAACACGACTCTTTTAAAGTCAGATCAAATGAAGGATGATCCTCGCAATTTATGCAATTGCGTGAAGAAGCCTGAAAAAAATTTAGGATTTCAACGGGGTCGTAAACAAGAAGATGCAATTAGTCGTTCAGGCGCGACTTCAGAGCCCCGGGTGCACGTTTTGATGCTGTTATGTTGTTGGTTCAACAAACGTAGCACATTTAGCAACCCATGTTAGATCACGTCTGTCTCACATCTTTTGAATGTTTTGCCATCGATCAAACACTTCGGCCGACTTTTAACAATGTTAAATGATGATTAGCCGCTTCTCTAACATGTTGTATACATCTATGACAGATGTTTGGCGCATATTACCCCGAGCACCGGAGGCCAGAATTTCGTTCGCTGCACAGCTCGTTATGTATACCGAAAGGTCCCTCGCGAAACACCTCAAGATTCTCCCTCGTTTTTGTAGGGACAAGGAGCAGAACCTTTGCCATCCGGGGTAGGCGAAACCAGGGCTTTAGGAGCAACACAAGACTGATTAATTATCAAGAAATAAAAATGTCTTCCCTTGGCTATTTGACGGACAAACTACATCGCATCTTTGGTTAAGTGGCGACGGTTTCCTGTCACCAGAGAAACACAATGAAAAGTGTGCCGGATTTATGTGTGCGTATTTCTGTGCAACCAATCTTGTGCGGTATGCATTTTGTTGGTAAAGCAGCCGGCATTGCCTTGAGTCACAATCCACTTGAAATGTGGCAATGTGATGTTTTGGTTTGTTCGATAAACATATAGTTTTACGGTTTGTACCGGTGAAAAATTCGGATTAACGTTTAGCCATGAAAAACGGCTCCGTTCTTTAAGTCATGTATTGCTAATTAGTTTTCATGCCCGAATGTCATAACTATACTCCCGGATGCAAATTTAAGCGACCGACCTCTTGAGTAAACTGGCACTGATCCGCTTTGAAGGCCTGTGAAATTTAGAGCCGTACTCTCTAGCTCATGTCCTAATGTCATTACTATACCCTAGGTACAAATTTAAGCGACCGACCTCTTGAGTAAATAACTGGAACTGATCCGCTTTGAAGGACAAAGTTAGAGCCGTACTAACCAGCTCATGTCCGAATGTCATTACTATACCCTAGGTACAAATTTAAGCGAACGACCTTTTGAGTAACTGGCACTGATCCCGCGCTTTGAAGGACAAATTTTGAGCCCTACAAACTAGCTCCTTTGAAAGTGTTTTTACCCTCGAATGTTGGCAGTGACATGCAAGCTTGAAAATTAACCGTTGAGAATTTTGGGTCCTACCTACACCCGAATTACGTGAAATTCTCCGTTCCATTGCGAGAACTTTCATGTTTCAGTTGTTTGTTTTGTTTGTGTTATAAGTGAAACATTGTAATGCTTTACTCACTCTGTCACCTGTTATTCTTGCTTTTTCTCCTATTCACACACGCCAACGTACAATTCCATTCACATCATGATCTGTAGTCAGTTGTACATAAAATTATTCTCGGCTTTGAATTTTTCATCCTAATTTGGAAATTTGTCGATGTCATGTTTTGGCTTGTTCAAAAACCATAAAGTAAGTGTGGTTCCACTTAATTAGCACTTGAATTATAAATGTACCTTGATCTAAACTGCAAAATAAGCATCGACAGATCAATTGATTCAATGAACTTAAAGCAATGTCAGAAGAAATTCAGTTTTCTTTGTCAATCATAAAATGGATATATGTTTTACAACAAACCTCTAGTATATTTTGGTGCGCTGTTTAATTAAAGTTTAAATAATTGTTTGTTTTTTTTTAAATCATGACGTGCAGGAAATCTATACGCTATTCAAGGACATTTCAGTCAAGGTTAATGCATATTCTTCCGTTCCCCTTGTATGAGCTCTGATCCTTCGGGCCATTTAGTTTTCCTGTTATTCTAACAAAATACAAAACTAAACTTACATCTGTCAGGTTTGTTCGTAAAGACCTCTACGTTTATTGAGATTGGTTTTGGCTCCCTACAAAAACCGAACTCATTAAAGTAGGTGCCCATGGGTATGCTACAGTAATCAGATTTTCAAAGGTGAAACCGTTCGCTCTACCTGGTTGAAAGCACGCAAGGATGGAACACGTCCTCTTCCTTCGTCTTTTAACATTCCTAAAATATAGCTGGGAAGTTCAAATACAACATTTTTCTTAATTTGACCAAGAAAATTTTTCTCCTCACTGGCGAAATTTATGCTCTTGTAGAGGCATAATGGTTTATTTACAAAACTCTCTTTTGCATCCCCGGTAGGCAATCGATTCATTGGTTTCATTAGTGTAGCCAGTCTTAATTCACGCCTCGCTCTAGCGTTCCCTGATACAAAGTTAAGCGACCGCCCTCTCTGTACGACAAAAGTTTAGTTTGTTCTCTGAAATTGCTATTTTTCCAATTCCATACTTATTACATTGACTTGCATACTGAAAAAATTGTTTGTCAATCGGGGTTTTAAGTCCAAAATTGAAACATGGACAAGTCACGAAGATTGAATGCTGATATGAAACTAGCCAACAGAAAAATGTTTTTATTCATTCGTTTGTTCGTTCGTTCGTTCGTTTCACTGACTTACAGTAAACGTTTACTTCACACTGAGGATATGGATACCTTTCGGTCGGCACCCCTCGGTAGAAGACTTCAAGCACAATATTGCAGGGAACCAGATGATGAGCGCATTAACGGCACCACCTTCGACCGAGGCTGACGCTCGAAGAAGAGCTAAACTGGAGTCCACACCATTTCTATAAATTGCAGTGTTGAGTGCTTAGAGATAGTTATATTAACAGAAACCTTTTTTTTATAAAGGTGTCTGTTAATATAACTATCTCTAATCGTGTGAGCACTCAACACTACAATTTATAGAAATGGTGTGGACGCCAGTTTAGCCCTTCTTCATGGAAAAGCAATTGCATTGTAGACCGACATTTGTTACAAATTAACCTATGAGTTAGTTTTATTTGCTTTCATCTATTATTTTTGACTTGGAACTTCAGGGGCACCCAACGAATATATTCCTCATTACAAAACAAGTCCAGTCTTAATGATAGAATAAAGCAACCGTACATCCGCTATGAAACCAGCTGACTGAGATTCCAAAACCCACAGCTGAATTAGGTAAGCGACTTTTGAAGTCGTTGACAGGAAGATCCAATCAGTCATTCAAGCGCCACCTGGGTTTACTGGGCAAGTGATTATTTAGAGATCTAAATATCTTCACCCACTTTTGGCCGGCAAACTAGACCCTATTTTTGGTTGATTAACTACCAAGGTTTCAATTCTTTAGTGGACCGCAAAAAGTCTGGAGTACTTTGGGTATGTGCGTATTTAATTGCAGTGTAAGTAAGTCCTTTGGCCGTGTTCCGTCTCTGTCTTGTACCAATCTCATGTAGTATTTTATTACCATGTAAATGCAGGGCTCGCAGAGCAATTTTTAAAGTGCGGGGGGCTGCACTTTTCATCCCTCCAACTGAGGGAAGAGGGCTGACTCTAAAACTGGTTAAAACGCATCTCTGAACTCATTCTAATTCATAACACTTAAATATTCCGTCAGCAGTGTGACGATAACGTGACATTTACGTCATCTCTACCATGGCAACCGATCCTCATGCCATGCTTTCCGGTTTTGTACTCGATGATGTACATTGATTAAAAAAGAACTGTTTTTAGTTCACTCCAGTGTGTCTCGATCTGTTTTTCCTAAGAACAACGCTGCATGGTGTCAGTGATTTGGTATTCTTCCTACAGAATCGTCGCTGAAATAGTTGAGTGCATCTTCAAGCGAAACACAGTGAATCTAGCTCCAGATGACCGAAACAGGCTCGAGCGGTGCAGCGTCAACAAGCACACAGCCAGCAACTCCTCAGTTCATCCAGTCTTCTATTCCTTTACCGTCGAAGCTAGACTTCAAGGGGAACTTAGCTGTGAACTGGAAGAAATTTAAGCGGCTTTGGACAAACTACGAGATCGCCTCGCGGCTCAGTACGCAAAGCAGTAATCTTCGAACAGCCACATTGTTGACATGCATTGGCCCAGATATCCTGGAGATTTACGATGGTTTGCCTTTTGGAAATGAAGAGGAGAAAACAGACATTGACAAAGTGATAGAGCTCCTAGACGTCTATTTCATCGGTGAGACGAATGAAATTTACGAAGCCTATTTGTTTAATCAGAGAGTGCAGGAGGTCGGTGAGTCATTTGATGTTTTTCTCACAGCTTTGCGTTCGTTAGCTAAAACGTGCAACTTTGGTACCATGCAAGATCGAATGATTAGAGACAGAGTTGTGGTAGGAATTAGAGATAACGCCACTCGAAAAAAGCTTCTAGCTGAGAACAAACTAACTCTTAACAAGTGTATTGATATTTGCCGCGCGAGTGAAACCACATCCAAACAACTCAAGGAAATGTCTCATACGGAGGAGGTTAGCGCCGTTGCCACAGGCCACCCAAAATCGAAGATAGGTGTGCGCCATAGTAAAGTGCGAAATCCCAGCAAAGTTCAGCGCCCCATGCATAACAAATTAACGGAACCAGTTAGATGCAAGTTCTGCCACAGAACCCATCCTCTAAAAAAGGAACTCTGTCCAGCATGGCAGCACAAGTGCGATAATTGTGGTAAAATGAACCACTTCTCAGTGGCTTGCAGAAATCAGAAAGCTAACAAACAGCAAACTAAGAAGTCAGTTCACAATGTAGAACAAGACGCTCAGGACTTTAATGACGAAGATTCTGATGATTACTTATTCAGTGTAGAATCAGTGAGCGCACTTCATGCAAAAAACAGTCCTAAGAAGATTTATGCTAACATGCGCTTGAGGGATGAAACAGTGAAATTGCAGTTAGATTGTGGAGCAATAGTCAATATCCTCCCAGCAGATACTTATCAGCAGATATTTAATGATCCCCGGATGGAATGCCTTCAGCCTACTCAAACTACCCTGGTCATGTTTAACAAATCAGAGCTGAAACCTTTGGGATGTATTAAGGTTGAGACCCTGAACCCCAAGAATGAACAGTGTTTCCTCACGGAATACACCGTCGTACCAACAGGCCACACAGCACTCCTTGGTGCTGAATCGGTGCAGCAGTTTGGTCTCATCGTGATCAATACTGATAACATCATGTCTCTCTCGAATGAGACTCCCACTCAGCCGGATATAGTGAGCGAATTCGGAGATGTCTGCTCAGGAGAAGGAAAGCTCAAAGGAAAGCTTCACCTTGAGATTGTAAAGTCTGTATCCCCTGTGGCACTCCCAGTGAGGAAAGTCCCCTTTGCAGTGAAAGAGCCTTTAAAACAGGAACTAGAGCGCTTAGTTAAGATAGGCATCTTGCAACCGGTAGATGTTCCAACGGATTGGATTTCCTCAATGGTAGTTATTAAGAAGAGCAATGGGAAGATAAGGCTATGTATCGACCCAAAGCCTCTGAACGAAGCGCTCAGGAGAAACCAGTACCCACTGCCAGTGATCGATTATCTGCTACCGCTACTTACAAATGCTAAAGTCTTCAGTGTAGTAGACGCAAAGAACAGGTTTTGGCATGTGCAGCTAGACGACGAAAGTAGTCTGCTGACCACATTTGGCACCCCCTGGGGAAGGTTCCGCTGGACTCGGATGCCCTTCGGGATATCACCCGCTCCGGAAGAGTTTCAGAGGAGACTGGAATATGCCCTGGAAGGTCTTGATGGAATTAAGCCAATATTTGATGACATTCTTGTTTTTGGTGTCGGAGAGACAGAAGCTGAAGCACTGTCTGACCATGATGCAAAGCTGACAGCATTGTTAGAACGTTGCCGCGCTACTGGTATTAAGCTGAACAAGGAGAAGCTCAGGCTCCGCCACAAAGAAGTAAAGTTTATGGGACATGTGATATGTCAAGATGGTCTTAAGCCTGACCCAGACAAGGTACAAGGTATCAAAGAGATGCCCACCCCAACCAGCAAGCAAGATCTCAAGAGACTTCTCGGCATGGTAAACTACCTCCAAAAGTTCGCTCCTAACCTGTCTGAAGTTACCGCCCCAATGAGAGACCTTTTGAAAGAAGGGAACCAGTTCCGTTGGGATGAGTAAGTACAAGGACGCAGCTTCGAGCGAGTTAAGGAGATACTCTCAGCTGCCCCCGTCCTCAAGTACTTCGATCCCAAAGAAGACGTGGAATTGCAGTGTGATGCATCTGACAGAGGACTTGGTGCATGTCTTATGCAAGGAGGCCAGCCCGTGGCTTATGTATCTCGTTCCATGACGGAAACAGAAGCGAACTATGCCCAGATAGAGAAAGAGATGCTTGCAATACTTTTCGGAGTAGAACGTTTTGAGCAGTGCGTGTATGGTCGACCTGTCAAGATCCAAACTGACCATAAACCCTTAGAGAGCATCTTCCGGAAAAGCCTACTCAGTGCCCCTAAACGTCTCCAGCGAATGTTGCTGAGATTGCAGAAGTTTGACCTCCAAGTGTCTTACAAAAAAGGGACTGAAATGTATCTGGCAGATACACTAAGCAGAGCATATAGAGTGCACAAGAGCACAAGAGAAGATGTAGCAGAAGATGTTGTGTACATCGAGGAGATGAGAGGAGATACAGAAAGAGAGCTAGAGTGTATCAATATGATACAATACTTGCCAGTGTCGGAAGCAACGCTAATTTCCATCCAGCAAGCAACAGAATCTGATGCTACCCTGAGAGAGCTGAAGACAACAATCAGACAAGGTTGGCCAGCTACCAAGGCAGAGGTATCAGCAAACATCAAAGATTATTTTCCTTTTCGGGAAGAGTTGTCATTGCAGAATGGACTTGTCTTCAAAGGTGAAAGACTAGTTGTCCCTGTGAGCGTGAAAGATGACATGTTGGCTAAGATCCACCGGAGCCACATCGGCATCCAAGGCTGCCTCCAAAGAGCCAGAGAAGTAGTTTACTGGCCAGGCATGAACAAGGATGTCGAAGATTACGTAGCAAAGTGTGCCGTGTGCAACAGCCAGCCAGTAGAACAAAGGAAAGAGCCAATGATTTGTCACGAACTGCCTAGTAGACCATGGGAGAAAATTGCAGTTGATCTTTTTGATCTGAATGGTGCAGAGTTCATGGTGACTGTTGACTACTATTCGAGCTTCTTCGAAGTCGACAGAATGACATGCAAGACAGCAGACGAAGTTGTGAAGAAGTTGAAAGCCCATCTAGCACGTCATGGGATTCCCGACCAGCTAGTGTCTGACAACGGACAACCCTTTTCTTCCGCAAAGTTTCAACAGTTCGCGGACACTTATGGCTTTGAACATGTAACAAGCTCTCCAACATATGCCCAGTCAAATGGCAAAGCTGAGAACGCCGTGAAGACAGCAAAACATCTGCTAGAGAAAGCCATCAAGTCAGAACTAGACCCATATCTTGCCCTACTGGACTGGAGGAACACCCCTACAGAAACACTCAACTCGTCACCTGTTCAGCGATTATTTGGTAGAAGAACAATCTTACAAGAACATACGCTTCACTTGTGATTTGTTCGAAAACACTACCCCGCATTTTCTGGATATTAACATCTCACCCAATGGCATTGGAATCTACCGTAAAGACACCTTCTCTGGCCAATACACCAACTTTGAGAGTTTCGTTCCTTGGCGTCATAAAATTTCCTGGATCAGAGCACTAGTCGACCGCATCCATAGAATTTGCTCACCCAATATGGTTAAATTGGAACTAAAACATCTAAAAAAGATCACCTCATGGAACGGTTTTCCGTCACGTATTGCTAATGCGCTTATCCGCTGTTTCTCATCCAACGCCCTCAACAAGAACCACACTACAGCCAACGGCTCCAAAGACAGGGGTGAGCCTGTCACCATTTGGCTTTCTATTCCCTACATTGGCGAGAAAACGTCTCAACTTCTACGTTCCTTTAAACGAAAGCTGCGGAGACAGTTAAAAAACCCTAACACCCAGATCAGAATTCGCGAGAAAACCACAAAATTGTGTTTCTACACCAACAACAAAGACAAAGTGCCACTTTTAAACAAATCACACGTCGTCTACAAATTTAGTTGCCCCGGCTGCCAGTCATCATACATTGGCAAAACTGACAGAACCCTTTTCACCCGAACACGTGAACACGCTGTAACTGATAAAGAGAGTGCGATTTACAAACATCTACGCACATGCGAACATTTAGCCTTTATCTATAATTTATTGAATTTACCGGATACTTTAAATAACATCACCACACCAAATATTTCCACCAACAAGGATTACGTAATCAATACAGTCCAGAATAACACCACGGTGTTAGATTATGATGACAATTGGAACCTACTCTTATACAAAGAAGCCTTCCATATCAAGCGACAATCGCCATTGCTTAACAATGGACTAAAATCCAGCAGGGAACTATGCTTGTTCTCTTGAGTATGTGTCATGTAACTACTTAAGCTCCTAATTTTGTATGCATTTTTAGTCTGATGATGGTATAGTTTATACCGAAATATAACTGTCACTCAAGATCTTGGTTTTTGTTCATTTGTTGTCAAAATTTAAAGACACGATGAATCTACTCGGTCTATCGTTTATCTTATATGTCCTGAAATTATCGTCAGGTTCTGGCTTCTGGAACAAAGACCCCACTCCCAACATCGAACCAGTTACTCAAGCCGAAGCTACCAGAGGAGGTTGATCAGAAGTTGAAGCTACAAAAGGCTAAACAATCCCTGTATTACAACCAAGGCGCCAAGGAACTAGAGGAACTGCGCCCAGGAGACCCACGTTGGAAAGAAGAAGGATTGGACCCAAGCAAGAGTCGAAGGCAAAGTCGACATAAGGTCCTATCAAGTCAGAACAGAAGATGGAAGAGTTTATAGGAGGAACAGGAGACACCTGAGGCACACACGCGAAGTTATGCCACACATTGAAGATGGGATGAGATTATCCCCAAAAGCAGCACCAATTCCTGCTACCGCAAATTCTGGTGATGAAATGCCATTGGTACCACCTTCCATACCAAGTACTGCAGTGAGTAAGGATCAATCAGACACAGTACCATTGCAGAAGACGGACAAGCCACATCCAGAGTATCCAGTTCAGACTGCAGCAGATAAGCAGGAGATTTCCCCACCGGTGACTACCACTCGATCTGGACGAATTGTTCGACCACCAACACGTTACCAGTAGTTGGTTGGAAAGAAAGGATATGACAAACTTTTATATATATATTTTTTTTTCTTTTTAAGTCTATACATTTGAAACTAGGATAGTCACATTCAGTTATCTTTATAGTTTTCTTTGTTTCTCTGAAGAAGGGGAGATGTGACGATAACGTGACATTTACGTCATTTCTACCATGGCAACCGATCCTCATGCCATGCTTTCCGGTTTTGTACTCGATGATGTACATTGATTAAAAAAGAACTGTTTTTAGTTCACTCCAGTGTGTCTCGATCTGTTCTTCCTAAGAACAACGCTACAAGCAGGTCAGTCCGTTGGATGTTTTCCCGCGAAGTCCGCTAGCTCGGCCGACCACTGTTATCATGTGTGACTGAATTCTTTTCAGTTTTGGAATTGTATTTTACTAAATTTATTATTTTTTCCACAAAAAGTGGTATTCGGTCTTACGTGCCAATGTAGTGTTCCATCAAATCGAGTAGCACGCTAACCCGCGGTGCGAAACGCCATTCATGATCTGCAATCGTACCTCGCTGTTAGTTTGAAATTTCCGCTTTGTTTCTATTCACAGGCATCCTTTTTATCAGAGATTCTATTGGTAAAGCATTGCTTTGAGTCTTAATATAATTTGGAATTTGTCGATGTCATGTTTTTGCCTATTCGAAAAACTCTTGTCAAAAGTTAGTTCCATTCGATCTAAACTACAAAATATGAATATCACTTGATTCACTGAACCAATGCAATGTTGTGGTTTAAATAAGTGTCAGAAGGAACATTTTGTGACATGTCATAAATGAAATGAATTTGTGATTCATTTTTTAGAGCTGTAAGAGCATAAAAGAAGAATGTGCTATGATCTATGTTTATTG
>OX419342.1:5575711-5578211 GCA_948470475.1 Galaxea fascicularis | reverse complement strand
CCTGGGTACGTAGAATCATCTCGTCCCACATAAAACCCTAAACGTGGAACTGGCTAGTACCTCGGTTGCATCATATTCAAGTCCCACGCAAAAAGAAGTGGAGCAACTTCGTATTTGCATGTGAATAGTGTCCATTGTTATCTGTCTCGTTTTTCAAACGATGCCGCTACAAGAAGACAATCGTGGCCGGGTATTCTGAAGTTTAGCCTAAACTTCAGAATACCCGGCCACGATTGTCTTCTTGTAGCGGCATCGTCTGAAGAACGAGACAGATAACAATGGACACTATTCACATGCAAATACGTGGCCGGGTATTCTGAGACAGATAACAATGGACACTATTCACATGCAAATACGTGGCCGGGTATTCTGAAGTTTAGCCCCCGGGGCTAAACTTCAGAATACCCGGCCACGTATTTGCATGTGAATAGTGTCCATTGTTATCTGTCTCGTTTTTCAAACGATGCCGCTACAAGAAGACAATCGTGGCCGGGTATTCTGAAGTTTAGCTTTTCGTGCATGCCACATTCAGTGTCAGAGAGTTTATCCACGAAGTAGAGCGGCTGGATTACAAAATTGACTGCGCAAATTTTGCATGTTTTATTAGCTTTAAATATTTGTTTGCTACCAGGGCAGCGGCTGTTCGAATATTAGCGAACAAATCTTTTCTACGGTGAAACAAGTGGCTAGCCAAACAAGTCTCATCACATTTGTTTATACGGGCAATTAGTGGGGCTTCGACTTCTCAGATTGCATGGCGTTCACAGTGTGCTCCGTTGACAGTTTTCGCTGGCTTTCGTAGATCTTTAAGAATCTTGACGTTTTTCGTTTCAAATGAAGAAGCAAAGAATTGAAGTCTTTATACCCGTGCGTGGAATGAACTATTTGATATGCTAAATGTCGCTAAAAGTCGCTGACCTGGAAGCATTCATGTCGTTGCGGTGGGTGAACGTATAGAAGTTCAGTTATAGAAATAATTATTCATTAAGCGAAACAGGATTCAACAGAAAGAGTAGTTATCAATAATAAAGAATACGGTTCCAAATGTTAAAGTATATAACATCTTTTTTTTTAGCGCAAGGTGACTTAAGTAAGTAAACATTGCGTGAATGTGAACAGTTTACTTATATTTACATTTATCAATTTATCATATCGAAAGACTGCATTAAATAAAGACAGGAATATTGTTCGCCGTAATGTTAAAATAAATCTTGAATCTGGATTGTGTCATTAGTTCTTTCGAAATGTGCGGTAAAAATTTGCAAGTGCTGCGAATTTTCAACGCAACTCAGGGCTGCTGTACGTGCGTGAGTGATTTGAATTCCTGTCATTCATCGCGTTGCTTTTAGTCATTGTGTTGAGTGAAAAGTCTTGCAGTTGTCTTTTGTTGAAGACAATTTTAAGACATTAAGACATATTTCATACATTTTCGAGACTTTCACACTGGGCTAACCTCTCCTGATAGAATGTCTTTAGAATGTCTATTTTTAATCTAAGAATGTCTAGCTGTCATCATGTCTAGAAAAGTCTTTCATTTTAGCTCAAAATTCAGACCTTTCGAAGACTTTCCTCTGAAAAAAGCCGCCAGACATTAAATAGACTTATTCAATACTTTTCTCTAGATCTACTCTAGACATAATTTAGATCTACGAGTTTGGTGCGGGGTACTGCAAGATAAGAATTCTATGATAACAGATTAATCTCTCATTATTTATAAGCTGTGCTTTGAATGTTAGTGTCTTGTAACACCTTTTTTAGGGCATCAAATTTTAAAAATAATATTTTAAATGAAAACTGGAGTCACAGGCTCTGTGCGCACTACACAAAATTTGGTTTGGTTACAGCGAAAAAAATCTGTCAGCAGGAAAGGTCATTTCTAATGTGAACGATTTTCTTGACCTACGAAACCACCAGGGTTCCTTCGAGAATATTTAACACTATCACTTGGATAGGGTGGAACCCCGGGGGAGGGAGATACTCCTGGGAATTCTAGATGTGGGTGTGTGCCGCCCGCTTCTTCAAATCCTGACCCTATTTCAATCCAGAAAAAAATTATCGTCTATAGTAGATAAGTAACAAGACTAACCAAATCTATTTGGGGCGGCTTTAGCCGCAAGAACGGTTCGCTTCCATTTTCTTAGAGAAATCCATATTACTGATAATCAAGACATAAACGCGTAGGCTATATTTTCGCCAGTAAGTAACTACACATATTGCTCCGTTTAGCATTCTAGCTATTTGCAGCTGACATTTTGTCGAAACAAAAGGACTTGAAGGAAAAGGCATTATGTGCTACAGTCAAACAAAAATGGCTTACTGTAGTTTACGAAACGAAACCAAACGAAACGAAATGAAAATCTGTAGTTTGCGAAATAAACATTGCCTTTCTCGCTGCGTCTGCTCGGATATTCTAAACAGAAAATTCCCCCCAAAAAAGCCGTTTCGCCTTGCGTGACGTTTTCGTTGCCACGTATAAAGTTTAAATTTAGCTCAGGCGTAA
>OX419342.1:5555711-5565711 GCA_948470475.1 Galaxea fascicularis | reverse complement strand
CCCAACGTCGTCCAGACGGATAATGCGTCTCATATAGTTCGTCCCGTCTTTACACTAGTCGGACAAAATGGAAGACGCATAAGTCGTTTGGACGGATAATGCGTCTCTAGTATAAAAACGGCCATTGATTGATTTCAGCGTACTCAGACCCCGCGTTCCCACTGCGTGCAAGTCAGGACAATTCCATTCTGGTCTATCTCGCTCTACCAAGGGACCGTATGTGGAGCCCTACAACTGCACCAAGATCGGTGATGTTTCACTACCGAACCAGACTGACGCAGAACAAGCGGCTAAGGATTATTGCTTAAAGAACCCTGCGCAGAACTGCTGCACAATCAAAGGTGGTGTGGTTACAAAATGGTCTCTTCCTTCTGGGTTTGATACGGTGGAGCTGAAGAGGGCTGATAATGGTGTATACTTTCTTTGCCACATTGACCTTGATGTGGAATGATAACAGGACCAGAACTTGCTTAATAATTTGTTGCTACAGCGGGGCTGATAACTGAATATAGACCAGGGCCCGGCTGTTCCGGCGAAAACCGATTAACTTCATCCAGAATTAGCGTAAACTTTGGTTTCAGAGTTTAACTTTTGGTTGGAAGTTTCATTTGTTGCTCTTTGTTCTTAAGGATTGACTTTCTCTAATCTAAAATTCTACAGAATATCAGCGTTGAAAAACGTTTGGTTTTGGAGTAAACTCCATCGGTTTTTTTTTCTTTTTTTTTTTTTTTATCTTGGATTGGCGTTAATCGGCGCCGGGCTTCTGAACAACCAGACCCTGTATGGTAACGGGTGTCAATGCTCGAATGTAAGCAAAACCGCAGGAAACATTTCAGACGGAACTTGACATGCATGGTCTTCACTTCAAAGTTTAGTACCTCTTTTTTTTTCTGTTACGTTTAACAATTGCTTTTGATTATTAATTGGGGGAGTTTAATCCCTGATAATTTGTCTTTTAAAATCTTAAAAACAATCTTGAATTTCGCTCTTTACATACCCTTGTTTTGTAAAATCAATTTTCTCCAGCATACCCAGGTTATATACCGTACAATCTCTCTCCTCCGCAGAGGCTCCTGCTGACAATAATAAATTAATAAGCGCGCGGGCGACGATGGGAAGAGGTGAAAGGCGGGAGCCTCTGCCATATAATGTTTCCAAGATGGCGCCTGATTTCCGAGAAAGACTGGTGACCTAGGTATCATTTCAGTTGAATGCATGTGTAAACAAAACGGCCGAACATACAGTACGACAAGAAAACAAGTGTTCTCACTTCCTTGTGGGGCAAAATGTGAGAGGTTTGCTGTAATTTTTTGCAAAATCACGGCCTGGTGAAGTTTTTCGCCGAGAGAGACGAAATAAATCAACATTTTCGAAACATAGATCGAAATACCTCGATGAGTGTTGATCTTGTGGGATGCAAGGCATACACTTTGAGGATTTTCACGGCAAGTTCATTGAATGATTCGGCAGACTTCGACTGCAAACGGTTCAGTAACCCTTTTTACCGTCTTAACAGGGACACGTAACCTAAGCACTGACCAAAGACAATGAGAGTTGTTAACATTTATTTTTATTTCTGCAGACACTCATGAAAACGTAAACCACGAACAGTTAAAAAAAAAACCTCAAACAGCTAATGGATCAGCCCCAAATTGCGTCTACTAACCTTCTATACTTAGATCTCTAAATGAGAACTCAAAATCCTCTAAATCTTCCTCTGGTTCCGCCATTGCCAGAGAACCGCAATTTCTGGCAGAGAACCGCACATTATATGGCAGAGGTCTCCTCTTCTCTCTTTCCCCTTCTCATCGACCCACGCGCGCTTTCATTTTCCCTCTCCCCAGCCTCCCAACGACACAAAAAGAGACCTCTGCGGAGGAGAGAGCCATACAATGCAACGCAAGATGTACGTCAGTCGCTAGTCCAGTAAACGTAAAGAGAACAGGATTAAACTTAACTGTACTGTGCTGTCACGCTAACGAACACTGAACGAATACTATTCCTTTTTTTCATGTATCGCGGTTTCCGCATGATACATCGTTGTAATAACTGGAGTTTTTTAGAGATAAAAATGCCCACAAGTATTATATGATACTGGGCAATATATTACACTGTACCCGCAAATTTCCTTTAGCAAGTACAAGAATCATTGTGTAGTTGTTCGTAGCTTTGTATCACCCCTAGCCCATGTATGAGCTCTTTCCGTTTTTACCAAAATAAAAGTTTCGTTCCGTTGAGAGAATCGGGCTTTGCTGCTTATACTGCCCTATCCCGGCTAAGATTTAACATCAGTCGAGGCCGGTAACGGAACATGTACCTTGTTTGTTCTTGATGGCAACTTACAATATACCCACTGTAAACTTGCCATTAAATCTGATTGTTCACATGAGTTTTTTTTTAATAAAAAAAAAAAACACTTCAAATTATAGGGCATGCCAGTGTCAGATGTTATAAACGTAATCAATACCGGGTTTTGTTTCATATACATTCACTTCCAACCAGTAAATGTACGGCAGGACAGCCGGGCCACAACAGCGGTTAGAAACCTTCCGTGATTACTGAGAGTATCACAACTTGATGAAGGGGAAGCAATGTCGCGAGCGCATTCTTAAGTTTCAAAGCCGGTGTCTCCATTCACACGATTCCCTGTTGTTCACACATTCGTTTTAGATATGAAATTTGTTTCTCAGCTTGAAGGAAGAAAGACGTTATACATTATCACATAACCCGTCCGGTCCCGCTGACGCAATCCGTGGAAAAGTGCAGAGAGAACGCATTGATACATACCTCACAAGAGACGACAAACAGACACTAACAAGTCGTGTCCACTTTCTGTGGCCTATACTCTTTTACCTTGAACGTCGACAGTATTTGTATTCGTCTTCTTTGCCTTTCATTCGCTGCCCTAAGAATCAGTCTTATCGTCTATTTACTCACTCTTTATTTTAATTCAACCTTCTATCATGGCTCTTGCTACTTATCTATTTCCATCAGACCGCATACCAATAACCACCTAACTATAACTTGTTAGTAAAGTTGAAGCCCCGGCTAAACGATCAACCATTTTCATCCAACATCATGTTGAATGACCATGTTGGATTGTTTAGCTGCCTCTCTCAACATTGCATTTGAATGGCTTTCAATGCTTGATGTAGATCAAACATTTTCATCCAACATTTGTTTCACGCGCAAATGTTTGACCGTTTAGCCACCTCTTCAAACAAAGCAAGCGCGAGCGCGAAAAGGCAACCAATCAGAAAGCGAATCTGCGGACGTACACGTCATAATTTCAGCGATAACACGCAGAAAGCGTTGAGGCCGTGACAAAATTTGTGTCCGCAACAAATGTTGCACGCGCGCGGCCGGACAAACGGGGAAATATTTGTATCGGCAAAATGTGTCCTCGTTTGTCAGGCCCTTATGTGGGCTCACTTTGCTCGATGTTTGATCAAACACTGTTTGTTCGGTTAGCCACCCCATGTTGTGAGCAACAAAAACGATGTTGGATGAAAAATGTTTGATCGTTTAGCCGGGGCCTTACGAGCAAGGATCAGTAGAGATAAGCTTTCTCGATGTCAAAACAAATTCCCTTCACTTGTAACATGCAAGGGCAGTAAGGAGAAGATCCATATTCATATTGCGGCTAATGAGGTTAAAAGGTATATAACACCACGCGGGAATTTCCCTTTTACAGTTACATATTCCTACAGTAAGAGTTTCATCATAATGAGTTATCGTTTGCTCCACTGTCAAGTTTTACAGTTGTATGTAGCTTCGGTATAATATTAAGCCCTTTCAATTTAACGCTGTTCATGAGACAAAACATAGTGATTCTGTGGAGCTGAAATGGAGTTTGATGCCACTTAATTTACAAAACGTAATTGCGAAAAATTTATGGATTTTTAAACACGTAGCACGAGCCTGGATAAAAGTTCACTGTACGTTTTCAGTGCAGCAGTCTGTTGCTTTTATTGCTCTTTAGTTTGTTTGCCACCAGCATGGTTAAGAAAAAAAGAGAAGGAACAATGACAAAATCACCGCGTTTGACTCTTAGCTAAGGTTTGGCCGATACCGATACCAAATATTCGATACCGAGGACGTATCGATGCTTTCAATGCTGCATGTGACCTGCCCACGCTCGTCGTCAGTTACCTAAGGGCCGATTTACACGATACGATTTGTCGTGCGCGTCTTGGCGTATGCGACATAACGTAGAACAAAGTTGTGCTGTGTGAATGCTCCTACAACTTCTCTACCACAGACGCACGCGGCCTAAAATTTGTCGTAGGATTTTGAATCATGTTTTGTCGTAGGTATAGGTGAATTGAATGACAAGTGTCGTATACGATTTTTTGCATGGCGCGAGCAGCGCGCGCTACAAAAGTTGCATGCGACAGTCGTAAGCAAAAATCGTACCGTGTAAATCGGCCTTTAGGGAGTTTTAGCAACGACGACGGCGACGGCAACGAAAACGTCATTTCAAAATATAACTTCTCGTTTCTGTGACGCTTTCGAAATTATTGAAATTTGTTTAACTTGCAAAATGCTGACGAACTGTCCAGGAACTAAATCACTATGAACGGCGTTAAAGCAAGGAAAAAGAAAGAAAACTTTGCCGTCATGCGCTCACGTTCTCGAGAAAACATAAAACTTGGTCATTTCACGTTGTTGTTTTGCAGATGACGGCAAAGAAATGTACAAAACTGTAAAACGCACGTGCAGAGCGATTGTTTTTGGTCATTAAGCCTATTGTTTTGTGGTGTTCTCGTTGCCGTTGCCGTCCTAGTTGCTAAAACTCCCGAATAGGGAACTTAAAGACCCATGCCGGACCAATATGCTTTGCGCGCGTCAAGTCAAGTCGCCATATTTTTTGTGAGTCGAAAAGTCAAGTGAAGACCGTTGAATCCACAACAATCCGCTTCCATCCGGCGTTTATGGAGCTTGATTTTACGTTTCGTTGCCCAAAGGATTTCACTATTTCACTTGTGTGTTGATTTTGATGATTTTTTTGGAATTGCAATATCTGTAGAGTGAATATGATGAACTCCTAGAAAGCTCTGATCGTTTAGCATTTTGATGGCCGTACCTTCGCGTAAGTGGAGGCCACGTTTATCTGGTTGTGCCCGTTATATCATGGTACGATCATCTGTGTTTGAACTATGGCATGAGAGGAAAATTACTCTTGGGTTCTCGGAAGCAACGAACTGCCTTTGCTGAGTATCTACTGCATCAAACAGACCACAGAGCATCAAGTTTAGGACCTAGAATTCGATGGTTTGTTTATTTCTTATAGCTTTGTTACAATGCTTATGTATCACAGCTTTGTTCATTTTAACAGCCCGTGAGAACGAGATGGAAGGCAGGGAACATTTGGAGTTACCGAAAATTTTTCTCAAACCTCTTCAACCTCGACGGCTTCGTCTTCCTCCTTCTCGTTATCCGCTACTATTGAGCCATCTTCCGCCTAAATTTCTCTCCTCCAGAGAGTTTTCCAATAAAGACAATGATGAACTCATATTGTGCTCTGATCAACCGACAAGCACGCGAAATATTCAAACTTCGGCGACCGCATCACACAATGGCGCCTCCTCCTTGTGTTTGTCAAAACAATATTAGACGCGCGCAAAGCATATTGGTCCGGCATGGGTCTTTAAGAAACGACGCCGACGCTTCACATCAAGGAAAGACTGGACCGAGGGATTCGTTTTTGGAGGCAAAATTGAAGGTTAAGCGGACGATCTTGCGGGAAGACGACGGCATCTTAAGTCATTATAAATTATACTTGTCTCTGGCGTCCAAAGACTAACGCAATTCGCTTATAATAAGATACGACGATGTAAATATCTGACAAAGAATTTATTCTTCTTTTAGACCTTTTATATTCTTCCAAAGACCTCGATTTTCCCTGATGTTTACGCACCGTTTGACCTCGACGAACTCGATGAAGCTGAATGAGCGGCAGAGTTTCGTTTTCGTAAAAGACACGTACGAGCTTTAGCAGAAGCTCTACGGGTTGTCTCAACAGTTTACGCTTTCTCGGTTTCTTCTTCTCGCGCGCTGACATAGAGAAGACTTCACTGCTCGCCAAATGCGCCTGTGAAACGAGCAAAAACTTTAATCTAAAACGAACTACTCGACATAAAAACGATCTATTCGAGATATATGACTTCTAGACACACAGCTCCAAAAAATCAGTTGAAATCCTCTAAGAAGAGCTTCAAAGACACAAGTTTTACTTACGTTTTCACGAAAACGGCTTTCCCTTGCAAATTTCGTCGTCGACGAACCGTGGACGACGAAATCATAAACTATGACATGCGCAGCACACGCATCTGTGCGGATCCAACTTCCGGTCGTCGTCTCGTCTCATTTCGTCGTCGTATCTTAAGTTCCCTAATGTTGTGTTATTGAGCAGGACAATGTTCTCGTTAACAAGTTGAAAACTTTGACCTATTCGTCTGTGTTGGTGATGCAACAATAGCGTACTGAACAATCAACTTTCACAGTGCGAGACAACCCTGCATTTGGTCAAGCAGATCATGTGACTTACCAGTTAACTCAATGAGCTCACAGTATCAATATTGATGAAAAACTTCAGTATCGTACTCGGTATCGTATCGATTTAAAAACAAAGGATATCGGCCCATCCTTATTCTCAGCCCGTTTTCCAGAGCTGGCGCCCGTTGTTCGAAACTCCCGAAAACTTTTTGGGCCCGAAAAGCCAAGTCTAAAACTGCGATCCGCTTATTCTAGAAAGCTGGTCTTTCACTAAAGGGCAAATTTGTTGCAAAATTTCATGCCTGAAAACATCTTCGGTTTTAAGATACGAAGGAGATTATGGCACCCGAAATGCGCCCGAAATGTTTCGGGACTTTCGAGAAACGGGCCCCTGAACCCCAACGTTTTCTTGTTCACTCAAACTCGTACTTTTGCCACATTTCGTCAAAAAGTGGCTTACAACTGATAGAGGCTCCGAGTTTCGCGCACAGCAAAAACGAACCAGACATTTTTCGGTGAAGAGAGTATGTCTCTTCGGGGGGAGGGGACAGGCGATGACGTAACATGATTGGCAGGAGCCCCTGGATGCGTCTGGTGGTGTCCTGGGTCTGAAAATTGAACGGCTTGTCGTTGGCAAAAGGCTCTCCGAGGATCATCACTGCGTCTGCGTGGGCGTTGGTCATCACCTACCACAAGCAAGAGCGAGCACGCTTGTATAAATCAGACAATGGTTACTCCACTATGTTCTTCACACTAAGTTCCAAGGTGAGACTTACTTAGAGAGAAAATTTGTGTTATGGCTTCAGTAAAAATTAAAGTAATAAAGTCGGCAAGCTGCAAGGATTCCAGCGATATACTCCAACCCAACTTGAGGTTTTTGCATTATTTTAGGGTTAAGCGTTAAGCAAGAAAAAAAGTTGACTTCAGATTTTTTTACGTATTCTGGTGTCAAGTCTTAAGACCACCATTGTGTCGAACAAAATACCCAAAGCAAACTTTCCGAATAAACGACAGCCCAATTAACACCTAAGTTTGTACTGACTTTTTGATGTTTCCTCTTTACGGAAGGCCCAACCGAGCACAGAAAACAGCCTCAAACGTTGTTAAAGGTTGAAAAACTAAAACTAAACACGTCTAATAAGCTAACTCACAGACGCGGCTCGTCCGAAAAATGCGACAACGGTGAAATACTAAATGGAAAAGCTGCGATTTCAACGTTTTCTTTTCGTTTACTCCCAGAACATCTTAAACATCTCTTTTCTCAATATATTATTTTCCGTAGCTGAACGAAAACTACTAACCCAGCTGCACTATTTTCCTAGCTGCTGTACGAAAACTACTGGACCCAACTGCAAGAGCAAACTTCCTTACCTTTGATTCATACCCCGTGAGAAATCCCAGCCCAATGGAATTTTCAATCACCATGGCTCGATCTCCAATCGCTGCACCTCGGATTATCTATAACAAAGAAATGGAGCGAATAAGAAGTACGCGGACAGTTTTTAGCTTGACAGTTCAGGTATGGTTAAAGCCGGCAAAACATCACACCGAGCAGGAACTAATGGTGATGATATAAGTGCTGATTAAGTGAATGGTGACTCACTAGAAACAATAAGGATGGCATTCTTAGATGAATTTGAATATGTGAAATCATCAGGAGCCCATCGCTAGGAGCGTACAACTGCCCTATATTCCTGTCACGGCGTTTTCACAGACCGATTTATTTTAGATTGAATTTGCTGCGAATATGGGACTCCCGCAAGAGCCCCAATGACCAATCATAATGCTCCATTATCCCCATTTTCTCGTGCGAAACTTTTCCTCAAACTTTCTTTTGTGGCTAAAGTTTATCTGCGAAGCTGAGAAACTTTAGAACAAAAGAAAGGTGGTGATGATGCGGTATCACATGTACCGAAACTTCCTTTTTCGCTCTGTAAAAATACCGTGACATAGGCTTAGTATGGGAGTTGTACGCTCCTAGTGATAGGCTCCTGAAATCATATGATACTTGAAGTGCGGATTAAATATAATTTCATATCATGATACTGATTTGAACTGCGGGTTAAAGATGTAAGTGGTCATCGCAGTTATGAACATAAAGACTGAAAAAATTAAATATAATTTTCTTCGCACAACCTCCTTAACTAAAAAGTGTGAGAACCTTGAGCAACTGAATAAGAATAAGAACAAGATAAAAACGGAAAATACCCAACCTCACCTTGATATATTTGTCTACAAATTTCTTGTCGTAAGAACGAGATGCCCCAAAGTCCAGAAGACAAATCTATAATACACGAGGGAAAAGACTAATGTTCAAAATAGGGGTGACGAATGGTGGCTCTAAAATCTTGGGTCTCGTAAACTTTTCATCCGATCTCGAAATCTCGACAGCCTTTGCGAAGAGTCTCGAAGACTCGTTTACAGTGTATTTTTTACGGTCTCGAAATCTCGCATGTTTGGTCTCGGTCTCGGACTTTCAAACAAGGGTCTCGGCGAGTCTCGGACTTAACCATTCGCACACCTTCAAAATGGTCGAAGAGTTATGACGTATGGGAGGCACTGTTTAAAACGAAAAATGTGAGCCCCTATCAGTGACAGGCAAATCAAAAGATGCCACTGTAAGTTAGCACTGCACAAACCTTTCCTCAGCGCGTTATAAACGGTTTGTCTTTCTCCATGGGAAATGCAAACCATTTGCTATGATCAAAAAATGGAAAACAGGGCTCTTCACAAACCTGGTGTGTTTCCGGATTGTAGAAGAAATTTGACCAGTTAGGGTCCGTTTGCATAAATCGGAACTCAAATAACTCCTTCAAGCAAAGTTTGAGGATTCGTAGACAAACCTAAAAAATAGGAAACAACGAGCAAATTACGGTACATCTGCTGGCATTCAGAAGAGAGGTTGTATTTGAATGCTAACAAAAAGCATCTTTTCGTTTATACACGATCATTTGTATCTTATATGTTACACCATCTTTCTATGTCAACTATTACCAAAGAGTAGATTTGAAATACCAGTTTTAGTGACTTAACAGATTAAAAGAAAACTTGGTGAACAATAAAAACATTACAGCCAGACTACAACTGCCTCAAGATCAAGCAGATGGTTTTCCTTGCAAATTCGATCTTAAAACTTAGCATGTAACCTATCAAACGTTTCTTTCTCGGCTGAATGCCAGTCGGTAATTTTGGCGTTTACCGGCTTCTGTGGCCTTTATAATAGGAGTAGCAAAATAGAGCGTAATTTGATCGAAATCTACACTTTATAACCTTTCTATTGATATATAATTTCTGGGGTTTTCTTGAAAACGGCACGTGTATGATTTTTTTTTTCTGGAGGACACCCGCAAAGGTTTGAAAAAAATTTTTTTTTTTTTCCAGTTGAAGGAAACGTCCCCTATAAAACTTAGGTTGAAAACAATGAAGTCCAGTGCATCACGCCTTAATCCATTTATCTACTCCACAAGTTGCACAAACTTTTTTATAAATTCAAATTTCAGCC
>OX419342.1:5363211-5550711 GCA_948470475.1 Galaxea fascicularis | reverse complement strand
CGGGACAGCAGTTTTTTCTATTTAGTACCCAAAATGCATAAAATAGCTTTGGCAGTAAATCTTAAATAGCCATATTTAGGAGCTGTTCCATTTTTGTTTCCTCCCCAACCCCACCCTAACCCGACTGGATGTGCGCGCGTTTCTGTAACGCAATCTCATTGTTTTTGTTTAATCGTGGTGGAAGGTGAACAGAACATAAACGATTTCTTGACGAGGATCTCCACTTCAAAGCAGGATTTAAATGGTTTCTAAACTAATTTTTGGTCATTAAGGATAACAAAGAAATATTTGACACCCTGCACATGGCAGCTTAGGAGGCGAAAGACAATTTTTTCGGCTGATGGTTGTCCTGACGGGCTTTGAAGAATTCAACTCAGTTTATCGACAGTTGCGGTGTATTACAGTGATTTCGCACAACAAATCATCAAAAATGAAGCTGTATCCGACTGGAACTATAATTTGATATATTTTGAAATATCCAGTTCTTGATATTTTACGAGGTAAGAGGAATTTATCATTATATTCTTAGTAAATCGTTTTTTTCAGGTTGTTGGGCTAATTACGAAGGCGGTGTTTGTTGACAAAAGTACGGTTAAAACTTCTTCTTCTATAATTTTGTCCTTTAAACTGCCCAAAAATTTTATTGCATTTTCTTACAGATGAAACATTGCTCTTTAACCGGGATGCTGTTTTAGGATGCCAACTAATGTATCTTTAGCGATATTTTCCTTTAAACTCGGCTATATTTTTGGCACTTGAAGAGTAGTTCAATAGGTGAGAAATTAAAAATTTTGTAAAAAAAATCAGACCTCGATCAAATTCCCAAAAAAGCTTCTTAACCTAACAACAAACATTTGCTTGTCTCGAGTAATGCGATTTTGTTCGGATTTGTAACGTTTTCTTTGTAAGGCAAATTCTAAAAAGTGTGGTCTAAAATGGCCGCTGAAAGCCCTCTCAGAGCGGCAAAACCAAGATGGTCGCACTACAGCTAAAATACAAATCGAACTGAGCTGAAAGTTATATTTATGTGAATCACTTATATAGACCATTCTTCTGGGAAAGTTTGAGGGATTTCATTTTTTCTCGTCCGAACGACGATAGTCGATATTTACAGAGGGCGGCTCTTAATCTCGTGTTTAGTAGGTTTTATGCAGTTTTACGTTTTAAGCGCTGATGAAAATGGTAATATTAATATCAGCACTATATAAGTTTTATTATTACTATTATCAGTTTGAAAGGAAAATTTTTATGTAAACGAGCCGACATTGACGAAGTTTAGATCTGGGGATCCACTATGGTAACGGGACTTAGGCAGAATAGGTTTACAACCAACCTGAAGCTCTGCGCATTCTTGGCCTCTCTCAGATAGTCCACCTCCCAAGCCATCTCTCTGCGTGCAACATCAATTGCATTTTCTGCATACAAACCTGGAGAACAGCACACATGGCAATATGTTAAGGGCATCAGGACTAAAAAACATTCAACTACAAGTAAATATTACCCAAGGTTGCAATGTGACTTATGTATTTTCGCAAACGTTGATCTTGAGTCCATGCAATGCAGGACAGTGCCAAGGGTATGCATCACCTTTCATGGCTTTCTCTTCAGCTGCTTTGCATCGTGCTAATCACGACTGATCATTTGCTGCTATTGGTTTCAAAATACCTTAAGTGAAATCTCTCTCTCCCTGCCCCACCTGCCCTCTTGGTTTGTGAGTTTCAGAAAGTAATAGATTAGGTAAGCATTTCTGTACTGAATTCCTTTCAGAGTGATAGATGCATGCAGTACAAAACCAAAAGCAAATAAAAAGATGTGTTCATTGTTAGTGGTGCTTCCCACCTGCATGGTTGCCATGGATACCCCTCTATATATTAGCTGCAAGACCTGATAATCCATCCCTGTCCCAACATTTAGCTGAAGCAGCTGCCACCTAGCTCATCCATTGGCAACAAGATTGTGTTTGCACTGGTTGGTGAATAGTCACTTCTCTTGCAATTCACAGACGGGGATGCTGAAATCACTAACCTTTTTATCCAACATTTGATGCCATTTGTAAGTACAGTTATGTTACAATAAAGCTGATACTTACCCTCTGGCAAGACATTGCTGACTTTCAACACTGTCATCAGGTTGTTGATGTCACTATCAATACTTTCACTTACTCCAGGATACTGAAGAGAGATAAACAGCTACACTGTAAGATTGATTGATTGATTGATTTACAGTATATTTGGAGTAATGACTTGCAAAGACTTGCAATATGAATAAAAAATTATGAATAAAAAATTGCATCAATGGTTATACAAAGAAATCCCATGTCCAGATATTTAAACACCAGAACTATTTTCCAAACATGACAACTCAGTATTGAAAAGTTTTAAATAGTATATTTCAGTTTAATTAAGTTGCACATTATGATTTTAATCCACAGACCTATTTCAGCTCAACACCACCTGGTACACCATGTTGTGGAAGAACACAGCAGTAATGCTAAAAGCTTTGATTTGAATAATAATAATGATAATAATAATAATAACAATAATAATTAACAATAACAATAATTATTTGCCTCAGGCTAAGTGAACATTGGTGAATATTCACCAATGTTCACTGAGCCTGAGGCGAATAATTGTTTTAGTATAATTTTCAGAGGTGAATATCAAGGACTACAAAATAACGGACAAAAGCATAAGAACAAAGACGCAATTGCTCATGTGCATACACGTATGCAGCTGTAGTTTTAATAATAAGCTTACATCTCCATCGATTGTGAATCAATTTACTTATCGAGTTTGGCAGTAAAACAAACAAATGGAACACTACGAAAAACAAATTCATTCAGTACCTTTGTTTTATCATTGTTCCCTTCATTCACAGCTGCCATCATTGTCAAAAAATGAGTAGTTTTAGTTTGAAGAAAAATAAATTTCGGTCAATCGATCTGACCTGCTGGTGATCCATGTAACCACGGCGTTTACGATTCTTAAATGCCTTGAATACAAGTTCTTGAAAAGAATGTTGGTCCAAGAGCGACAGCAGTCAATTTGAAATTCTCCATCCTTTCAAACATCCTGGACTTGGAGTGATGTCTTTCAAACAAACGAAAATTTCATTCAGCAACTGTCTGCACTGTTTACTTGCTGAGATGGGCAAAGGTTACCACCTTAAGCTCTAGGGGGGTGAATATAGCGTCATATGACGAGCTTTTTGACCAATCAGAATCTTCAATTCTTATACATGTACATGTATTCACCTCTGGAAATTACACTAATATATAATAATGACAATATTTAAAGAGGGTGGCACCAAAATACGTGGTAATTAATTAATTAATTAAGTTAATTAATTAAGGTGCCCTCAAAGACCTTTCAGAGGAGAGTAAAGAACCAACACACTCAGCCCACTTATGACGCCGAGTCCAGGAATCGAAGCTGGGACACATTGGTGGAAGGCGAGAGGTCTCTCCACTGTGCCAACCCTACTCTCAATCTATTTTATGATAAATTTTCATCTGAATGTTGTACAGATTCAAGTTGCATGCAAAACTACTTTCTTCAGAATAATAAATAACAACACCGGAAAGTAAAGCTCAGGAAAAAAGGATTAAACTGTAACCACCCTTTGTTTATACATGCAGTCCAGTTTGCTGTATCCTAAAACTAAAGCCAAAGTTACCAACCATAGTAAAATGAATTACAGTGGAACAAAGAAATGAACAAACAAGAGACATGAGTTTTGTTGGTTTTTATACAGTCATTTATTGAGATTACATGTTGCATTCAATTTTCCTCTTTCCTGGTGTTTGTTCTTCAATTCAACAAAAACTATTTTCTACTTTCAAAGTCAGATCATCTGTTCCATTGCCTTACTGAATGGGAATCAGTACACAGTACCTGTATCTTGATGGCCACAGCCCTCCCATCTTTGAGTACTCCTCTGTGGACCTGACCAATGGATGCTGCAGCAAAGGGTTTCATGTCAAACTCCAGAAGTTGGTTACGCCAGTTAGCTCCTAGCTCCTTCACAAGAACTTTCTGAAATGACAGCAAAAACTTGATGAGTTGAAACAACTTGCACAATACAAAAAAATCCAATAAGATCACTGTTAAGGATACTGTAAGAACCAGCAAATACATTATACAGCACAGCAGGTGTAGAAGCACAAATTTGGAAGAAATAATTCTAGGTGAAAAGTACTGGAGAAGTTTGAACTGAGATACATGTAAATTGTGTTTTAACACTGCATACTCAAGCTCTCACAATGATTCCAAGAAAAAATAACAATTTACAGACCAACTGATAATGGTAACATACAGTACCGCTCAAAAGTAAGTAGACAGTCCCTCGCGTCTCGATCCTCGAGTCTCGAGACTCGATTCTCGAAAATTTCGAGGATCGAGTCTCGAGTCGAGTTTCGAGACTTTCGAGGCGAGTCTTTCGAGTTTCGAGTCGAGAAACTAATGAGCTTGTCGCTTGACTGATCTCTCGAGAAATAAATTTGAAGAAAAGACCGCACATGAAAGCGTTGTACATACCGTTCAGGTCAAAACGTGTCCGAAGTCTAGAAGCAAGCGTCACAGTTTTCCTTTAAAATAATAAAGATAAAAACCACATATGTCGAGAATTCGCCCTTTATTCTTTCCTCATGAGATAAATGAACCAACTCTCACATGTTCTAGGTTGCTCGAACAACCACACACTCGACAACTATTCAAAATCGCGACCTTTCCTCCTTTATTTCATCGGTTTGCGATGCGACTTAGTAACCTGGTACTGAAAACCGGACGAGCTAGATGAGAGGTTACCAAGCAAGTGACGTGTTTTGAATCACGCGTGCTTGATCGCGAAGGCGACCCGCAAAAGCAGAAACAGGAAGGTTTTGCTCAAGTTTATTGAGGAATTTCTCCACAAATCATATCACGAAGGAGATGTGGCGACTTTTGTGAAGATATAAGGCTTGAAGTAGGCCGGTATGTGAAGACCGAACATGGAGCACGAGACAACAAATCATGGCACAAACCGAGGGCATTTTCTGTACCACTTAGAATTAAAATATTCTTCTTTAAACAAATTGCGTAGTTGCCTTTTTGTGCTTCACTTTGGAGTCTATTGATATGCCAATGAAATGTTATTTCTTTCCACTCGCCGAGCGACCATTGAGTTTTGGTAGGACTTAAGTCGAGGTCGATTTTGTTGAGTGATTTTCATGACTTGAAAGGTCGACTTATACATTGTACACCGAAAAATACGTTACAAGTTTGCGTGCAAACGGCTATTGTTATTTCTTCGAGAGATAAACTCTTTCCTCGAACGTCTTCGAGTTTGCATATTACGTTTCTCGATGCTCGATGCTCCATCCTCGATCCTCGATCCTCGATTCTCGCGTCTCGACGTTCGAGACGCGCGAATCGAGTTTCGAGGATCGAGTCGAGACTGTCAACTTACTTTTGAGCGGTACTGTACATGATTAAATACCAGTAATACTACTCTACAGTATTACCCCTGGCCAATGAGCTGCCAGACCCATTTGGAAACAAGTCACAGTCTTTCATTCATCTGATCCATAAAGTGTCATAAAAACTCTTATCTGAATGTAAATCTTAAGGATTGTACCAGTTCTTCAGGGTTTTATGCACATGTATGATTTTCTAGTTGATCATAATTCCAAACTGCCTCAAATATGGAACCTTTAACCAATATTATTGCAATTTTCAATGTTGGTCAATATCAATTTAAATAATTATCTCAATTTATAAATATTATAATGCAATACTTTCAAGTGGTATAACATGTAATGCTGGTATCCACCAAGTTTCTTCAATTTTCTTCATGTACACACAAGTCTTCAAGTTAGTGTGTATGCAAAGAAAATACAAGTGATGTGTGGCATATTTCATGGTAATTATCACAAGAAAGCTTTGCATATAACTTTTTTATTCCATGTCAAAGAAAAGATGTAGCTGTATTCAATCAATGCGGTACACAGTGGGAAGGTTTCATAAAACCTGATGAATATCATTACTAACAGTGGATTCTAATATAAAGCAGCTATAATTTCAGCTCACCTCCAACTGCCAGCGAGGCATGAAGTCTGCACTGTCACGTACTCTCTCAAATATCTTTTGCAGTTCAGGTGAAATAAATGCATTGTCTACATTAAGGGGAGAAATATGTCACTCATATTTCTAATATTACAAGGGTGAAAGTTTTACTCAAAAACACTTGTGGACAATGAGACATATCCCATTCTTTGTAAATTTGGAACTCTTAATGAGCACTTTTATCTTCCAGAAGCTATGAACTAAATATTGGAGCCTTTAAAAGGCCAAAAAGGCTGACCAACGAACAAACCACACCAAATTATTGCTTGGTGCTGTTTAGAACTGTCATTACAGGCAATAACCCATAACATCCATTATACCTGGATATGTTGTGGTTCAATTTCTTCCTTGGTTTAAATTTATTTTCTCTTTGAAACAAAAAAAAAATTAAACCAAGGACAAAATTGAACCACAGCAGATATTCATGAACATTCCCCTTGAATGGGCCTTGGCATAATGAGTGATCTTGGCTGTTATATGTTTAGTTTTATTCACAAAGAAACAAATTAAGACGTTAAGTTCAACTTTCACAACAAGTGGCTCAAGTAGCAGCCACAGTCTACCTGTAAATTCAACTCAAACTCAACTGGCACTAAATGTCACTAACATTAGTTAGAATTACCTTGAATACTTAGCATTTGTCCTAATTTCAGCGCAGCTCCTCTCATTTTGCACAGGGTGCTCACAATTCTCTCAGCATTTGCTTGTGACAGAAATGGACTCCCAGTAACCTCTGCAACACTGGTGCCTGAATTAAAAGACGAAATAAATCAACAACATAAGAATTAGAGCTCAATTTAACAGGACCTGGCAAAGATTTGACAAGAAACTGGATGGGGATTTGAACTGAAACTGGATAAGACAGGACATAATGTATAAATTACTTAAGGAGGCGTTACAGGTGAAATTTGAAAAAAATTGAGAAGGAAAGAAAGAAGGAAGAAAAGGGTATATGTTGCAGTTAAAAATTAGATTCAGGTAAAATTTTTTTACCAGGGTTGAAAATTAATTTCGTTTGTCTCCTAACCCTAATTTTGAATAATTAGGTTTAGGGGACAAAGGGAGATATCAACCTAGGTTAAAATTTTTTTACTTGAATTTCATTTTTACCTGCAACATAATATGTTGTGGTTCAAACTTTTCCTTGGTTTAAAAATTTTTTAAACCAGTTTGATTTTTATTTCCCTTTGTTTCAGATTATGATTAATTAATATGACAATGAAAACTGAAAACCAAACTGGTTTGAAAAAGTTTAAACCAACAAAAATTTGAACCACAACATACATGTATAATTACATGTTAGGTGATACTTGACGGTGTACTTTTTTTGACCTGCAAGTGACTTGATTTCATACAAGATATCTGCAAGTTATATTTAATGATCAATGTCTTACCAGTCTTGCTAAGACCAAGTTGTCTTTTTGTGACCTCGGCAAGAGCACCAAGACCCAACCCAGCAACCAGGCCTGCAAAAAAGACCAACAAATCACAAAATTTGTCATAACCAACAAAATTTGGAGTATTTTACTCTCTTTATAAAAGCAATAAATCAATGTTGGTGACGGTAACAGAAGGCAATTTGTTGCTACTATGTTCTTTCTCCACATGAGTGAGAAACTGTAAATTGTCATGGATGTCTCTAGTGATTTTTACAGTCTAAGAAGTTCAGTTGTGTGACTATGTATGTATAACACATTATGTGCACAATTACTTAATGAACATGACAATATTAAGCTTAGAGGCTGAAATGTCTTCAGTAATTAAAGTGGTTGAGAAAAATAATATTACTAACTGTTACAACCTATCCCTTAATGAAACTGGACCTAAAGTTCTACCCATTGTACAACTACACTAACAAACTATACTAAATTAAAAGTAACTGGTCATTAATATTATTATTATTTGGATGCTTTCACTCTTTAAATATTGAACCAAAGAACACAAATTTAGCAAACATACCACTGTAGTTGATAAGTCTCCCTACTCTAGAAGACGGAACTGCTGTTTCTTTGGATCTTCCACTCAGCTAAAGACAAAGATTAATATATCTGTTGTAACTACATTGTAAAATTAAATTCAAGTAAACTTTTTTTAACCTAGTCTCCTAAACCTTATTTTGAATAATTAGGGTTGGTGGGCAACGGGAATAATAAGGGCTGGGGGCATAAACCACCTATAAACATTTTCGCTCATTTTTTTAAAAGTCATCCAATAATAATCGAACAACATTGCCTATTTTTACCTGAATTCAATTTTTACCAACAACACACCCAGAGTAGTCACCTTCTCTGGATATCAACATGTTTATTTCTGGGTATTTTACCCTTCAATGGATTCTTGATATTTTGATTGTGATTAGTGAGGAGGGAAATTATATGGCAAAGCTGCTGCCTTAAGGCTGGTTTTCACTAGGGCATAAGCACAAGCATAAACATAAGCACAAGCCCTTGCATAAAAACATAAGAAGAATGAACCCACTTATTTGTCTTTATTTCAACGCATTTGACGAAAGGAATGTCGACTCCTTACCAGCGACATCGGGGCATGACTGGCGCAAATTCATACTCATTAGAGGTAAACCTGGAACAGGTAAAACTTATGCCATATTCAGAAGCATAAAAAAAATGTTAGACGAGGACTATAGAGTCTTGTGCACCACGCCAACAGGCATGTTAGCAGCCTTGTATAATGCGCAGTTCTATGATTCACACTTTCGCGCCGTTCTCACCAGACATAAGCATAAGCATAAGCACAAGAAGAACTGAACTGTTCATTTTTCTTGTGCTTATGCTTATGCTTATGCTTATGTCGACCACGTTGCTGGTGAAAACAGCACAAGACAAATAAGTGGCTTTGTTCTTCTTATGTTTCCGCTTATGCTTATGCTTAGGTCGCTGCTGTTTTCATTTGCACTTTTGCTTATGCATAATTGCTTGACGTGCTTATGCGCTCGTGAAAACAAGACTTTAAGGTGCAAAATGTATGGGAGGAAAAAATAACCTCTGGTCATACCAATACTGAACCTCATTTCCATGCCATGCTGTTGCCTGGGAAACCATGTTTTTCCTAAGCCAATCAGAGTCGCTGTTTTTTGTTGGCTTGGAAATCACACTTTTCGTACACCAATCATTTGAAGAACCAATCAACGAAGTGGGACAAATTTTGTCCTAATCTGATGATATGGAAACAAATTTCTCGGCTCCTGCAACCAGAAGCCTGTCTCTTGCCTGTTTTGGTTTTCAGGGATACTTGGAGTAACTGCTGAATACCCCGCCACTTCGGACCACTATTGCCTTCTTGTAGAGGCATCGTTTGAAGAACAAGACAGATAACACACACTATTCACATGCAAATAAGAGGCAGGGTATTCAGCAGTTTACCTGATTACTTTTATGGAGACAGGGTAATAGCGTACCTACCAGAATATACCGTATCTCTATTTACATCATTCTGTAGTATCAATTAAAGGATAAAGGGTCATTTAACAACGTTTACATTGACACCAGCAATGAAAGCTGGTCTTCTTCCAGAAAAAGTTTAGAAAAAGCCTTGTGAAAAACGTCTCGACGCGCAGCCATTCATTCCAACTAGTAGCAAATTACGTAACCACGCAAAGTTAAACTATAACCAAATTCAAGTACCTTTTGACTTTTCGGGCCTCTAGAAGCACCCGCTGATTTCCTCGTCGTCCTAGCCCTTAAATCAAGATTCGACTGGCCTGTAGGTTTGGGCGCTGTTGCATTCTGTTCGGGTGAAGTTGTGTTTAAGACTGTATGACCAGCAGTACTTGTAAACAAAGAACGTGCCTGGCAATAATTGGGTGGACAAGTTACGCTCGACTGTAATATTTGTGGACGAAACTTCGCTGTTCCTGCAGTAGTTTGTGGTATTTGAGGCTGCAGACGTCCGTAAGACTTGTCTGTCGAGTGAACTGTAACTCCAGGAAGGATGCGGGTGTGAAAAACACAGGCCGTATTCGAAGCGTCTGCCCGTTGCTTTCCAGCGGTCAGACTAGATGCCAACTTCTTCCAAAGTCGCAAATGCTTTCCCTTTATCATGTTTTGCCTTTTGATAACACAATTCCAATTGTATATGGTGGAAACAGACAAACGTTCCCAAAATTAGAAAACAACCACCTGCAAAGAGGTGAAGATTTGAAGATCAGACCACGAATGGAACGGAGAGAACGGACATGTTTTTCTGCTCGTCTTACTCCCGCGTTTGCATGGGGTCAGCTGCTACGAATTCAATGCCATGAATGTCATGTTAGCTTTCCTGTCGTGTCCGGTCGTGTCCTCATTTCCAAAGACACAAACTAAAAGAAAAAAATAAAGAACAAATCAATAAAAGTTCCCCCTTGCCAACTTGTTTGTTCGATTCTCTGTAAGGTCAGTTTCGTTTTATTATTATTGTTTGAAAAAGTCATCATAAATCACCCATATAACATGGCCAGAACATGGCTTTTTTAAAGAACAGGATGCGATTAATATATCTAAACGATATACCTTTTCCGGTTTGATCCGTGACGAACATTCTATTTTATCCAGACTTCTTGAAATAGTATCGAAAATATTTCGTGAGATTCTGTTTGTTGTGATACAAAACGCAATTGCGCGTGTAATTGGTTCGCGGTCACTTCGCGGTGGTAACACGGATCGGTAATTTCGATTCTGATTGGCTAAAAACAAATGACTTCACTCTTCACTGCTCCTCGTCGTGTCACTGAAAGTGGTTGACAGAGTGGCCGGGATGAGATGCGGAACCATTTAGTTGTTTTAGTTACAGTCTTTAAGATCTTACCTCGTAAAATTCGCCCAGGAATTGAAGTGTTTTAGCTATGAGCTCGCCAGACAGGCCCCAGGGAAAAGAGAACTTTGTGTCGAGGGTTGAGTTCGAAAAGATGGTGGACAAAGTAAGACAATGCGAGGCAGACAAACTCAAAGTTATGAAGGACCAGGGGAATTTAATGAAGGAGTTTAACAAAAGAATGCAAGTGCATTTAGAGGAGATTCGCTTGCTGAAAGACGTGAACCAGAAACTTCAGGCAGATCTACAAGAGCTTCGGGATTTGACTTGCTACTTGGATGACGATCGGCAGAAGTGCCGAAAACTCGCTCGCGAGTGGCAAAGATTTGGACGGTACACGGCATCGGTAATGCGCAATGAAGTCGCCAATTATCAAGACAAGTTAAAAGTTTTAGAAGAGAAACAAATCGACCTGTCCAAGGATAATGCAGAGTTGAAGGAACTTTGTTTGTATCTTGATCGCCAGCGCGAATCGATTGCATTGGACAATAGAACGTTTTGCAGTAACTGTTCCCAGCGGGTTACGAGCACCGAAGATCTGTCTTCTTCGATCCAACAAAACACAATAGGTATAAAGCGTCTTGTCTTTTGTGTCTATTGTGGTTGGATCTGAGATTACAAGCTTTATTTTCATTCGCTTTCCTTGATTGACTTACAAAGATTTGTATCATTTTTTGTACATTCGTCTATTTGGCGGTTTTGGGAATGCATCCGTTCTCGTTCAATTCAAGTGTCATCCGTTTAGGAAGTTTGAAAGCCCCAAACTCACGTACACTTTTTAAATTACAGCTGATCATGACCAAGACCACGGAAATTCCCATTCTCAGAGGCTGGAAGCAAAGCTAACCGATATAAGCTCACAAGTGGGAAAAAACAAAGAGCACACAACTAGTTCAGGAAAGGTAAGAATTAATTATAGACTATGTTGTTTTGAGATTTTCGATTGCAAAACAACACATGCCAGGTAAGTCAAGTAAGCAGGAATATTCACGCACATATAGGACCTGATAGATTCATTGCTAAGATTCTGATTGAATTTCCAAGCGAATTATACCGTCAGTTTCGGGGCTGCTTTGGAAAATGGTTCGAACGTGGGAGCTGCCATAAGCCTTGATTTTCTCAGACAACAATTCGCAAACAATGTGTAAGTTAAACGGATTATGACTCTCCAATCAGCCGAAGCACGAAGTTTCGAAAGTAGCAAAAACACTTGAACTTTTAACATACAAACATAAACGATTAGTCAGATATTGTACGTCGTCGTTGATGTGAAGCGTTGAGACCGTGGAAGGTCGTCGAAGACTAAAATTAATAGCCCAGCCAGTGGTGAAGGATTGTGTCATTTAAGCATTGTTTAGAGACCAAATGTAAATTGAGAGGGGTGTTTGTGATCTCTAGTGAATGAAGCATTGCATGGGCTATTTAGAATTAATTATCTAGACAAAAGAATTTCACAGAACTCAATCAAGATCCATCAATCGTTACATTGCTGCAATTAAGCGGTGATCGATACGCGCCAGTGGACGACAGGAATGTACAAATCTGCAGAGGTTTTGTCTGCTGCCTTCATATTATTTTCAAGATCTGCTGTCGGTACCACGCATTTCTACTTGAAAATATCGATAGACAACCGGCACCACTAAAGAGAACAGAATAGAACTATTTAATTTTTTTTTTGCTTGAATGAGTTCTCCTTCAATGTTTTATCTGTGGGTGCAGCCATAGGAAATTAAAGTTCTGCCTAGTAAGTTTTATTTGAATAGCCACATCCCAGGATTTCATTCAGGGCTATTAGTTAGTTGTAAGCCATGTGTGTGCTCAGAACTGAAACAAAACTCTTTGCTTTGGTAGTAGAATGTACACATAACATTTATGATCAACCCCAATATATGAAGGTTCCATGAAGAGTGTTCTACTTGACTTCTTAATTTTCCGTTAGGGCCCTTAACAACTGCTCTGTCATACGCATAAATGCCTGAAATAATGTATTTCACATAGGCCACGTAATGACACAATTGTATTGCTATTCTAGTCTCAGTGACTTCTGTGTTTTAATTCTCTTGAAAAGGAAAGTTCTGGTTCCACACATAAAGCTGATGTTGCCAAGAAGAGGGTTTCGTTCACTTTTCCTGGAGATTTCGACAGTACTGTGAGTAAATCTGTTTAATAGTGTTTTGATGAATAACTTATCTTGAATTATCTTAAAATAGGCAACCCAAGCTCATGGTACATGCAATGAAGAAAGTATTGTTTGTACATCAGAGAAAGGTTTTGATCAAAGGCAGTACTGTATTGAGTAACAAGTGACTGACGCTATGGACCACTTGAGCTCTTTATGAGTTGTATATGAAATAAAATATTGTAAGAGTTAATGGTTTTCTTGTATTTAGGATACAGAGAGCATCAGAAGTAATGATACTCCACCAAGAATTCCTAGAGCCAATGGATTGAAAAGCAAGTTCATCTAATATACTTTGTTGTAAATTAAGCATTTGAACCAGTGTGGTACACAGACTAATTACAATTATTGTAATTACTTACATTGTATAAAGCGCAAAATTCATTAAGATATAGATCATTGTTCCAGTTAACTTTCAGAGTTAGGGAGTCACGGAAAATTTTTAAGGGGTCATAAGACACGGGTCTTCCTAATTTTCTTACTTAACAACTCTGTGTGTCGGGTCAGGGAGCCAGATTTCTCGGGTTTTTGACCCGAGACCCGCTGCTTATCTGGAACACTGTAGATATGATCTAACACGCATCTAATTGTATGATTCACAAGTCAAAGAATGAAGCAATATAAGAGCTACCATGATCATAACCATTAATCATTTTTTATAATGAAAACAACAATGATGATTATATTATAATATAGTAATAATAATGATTATGATAATAATAATTAAAAAAATTTTTTTGGGGCTCTGGGAGTAATATCAGAAAAGGGAATTATTAAATCATGAGTAAGTGTAGTATAATTATACTGCCTGAGGTTGTGGCCACACAAGCGATTTTTTGCTTCTGACTGTGATGGGATTTCTTTCTCACTGCTGAGCAGGGGTGGTGACAAGAGATACAGAGTCTGTGATTTTGTCACGAAAAATTAAACTCCTTGAATTTCTCACAGTTTTTTTTCTGTAATTTTTTCTAGCTGTTGCCATAGCATCACTTGCATAAGGGTGACTGCACACGTGATGGTGATGCAACATTTTTTTCTAAAAAATTGCATGACCAGGGCAAGTGAAAATTGCTTGAATGTGTAGCGACGGCTGAAATAAACGCAGGACCCAGTCTGGTCACTGCTCATGTACATTAATTTAAAGTGCTGCTTAAATCCCAAACAATACCTATCTTTAAATTTGATTCTGTTGATACCTATAGATGGAAGCCAAACCGGAATCTTGAGAAATGGAGTAAAAGCTCTACCAAAACAGGTACCTATAAATGTCCAGGAGTAAGGATTCTAATGTTGCAAAATATGTTGTGGAGCAGATGGGGTAAGGGGAGTCAAATGGCATAAAAAAAATTATTCTGTGAAGGCACTCTCTCCCAGTTTACTCCACACAATACATTTAGTTCTCAAAATACAGAGAGAGGAGCATCCAGAAAGTGTTAAAGGCACTGAGGATGGATTGCTGGGGATGGACCCCAAAAGCTACAACAATATTAACTTTGTTTTATCACAAACATTTGTAGGGTGAACTTCCCTTCCCCTCGCCAAAGCATATGACGCCAGAGGCTGTGGCACAAGCCATGAGAGTGTTAGAAATACATGAGAGGCTGGAGCACCCTGATCATGCTTCAGTCTCTGGGGAACCTGCTGATAGACTGGGCGATAATGAAGTAGAAGTCTTAAAGGAAATGTGTAATGTAAGTGCCATGGTAGTGGTTGATGCTGTGTCTGTGTTTAGGCACAAATCCTACACAATTATAATTATATGCATAAAAGTTTGGTGGGACACAAACACGGGGAACCCCTATAATTTTGAAGTTGAGGGGCCCAGGATGCATTTTTTCTAAAACCTATCAGTAGTTTGAACACTGAGTTGATGCCCCTTGGGTTGATTTTTTTTTGTGTTGAAAGACCCAGGTATTCCAGGATATCATTAGTGAATAAGACAATTTTGTGCCAATCTCTGCCAGTAATAATAATAATAATAATAATAATAACAAGTCCACTGCCAAGATAATAACCCAACAAAGTCCCATAAAAATGACAAAATATATATAAAGAGTTCAGGGCAATTTTTTGTCCACTGAGATGTCTTAATTTAGTTAAGCAACTAGAGGCCGTAATGGCCTTCACTCGGGCTTTTCGAGCGGCAAATGGATGTTGTGGATGATTTCCGCACAGCCTAATATATAAAATTATACATGTATTTTGTGACTCAAACTCGATTCGTTAAAGCATTGGGTTGCCTGTGTGAGTGTGTGCCAGCGGAAATAAACACGACAGGACCGTGGGAACACAAACAATCTTAGTTTTCTGCTTTTCTGTGACAGACTTTTTAGCTTTTTCACTGGTATCCTACTGGGCTCACGATCACAACGTCTTGATGGCACATGGCATTCACGGTTGTCGTGAAAATACACAAACTTAGCATAACGAGATCTTAATTCCTTGCTATATTTTATTTTCACTAAGGCATCACGTTGATCATGTACAGATAACTGCATTGCCTTCTCAAATACCTCGCATTTTTCAAGTACATGATCCGACGTATTTGTGTTGATAAAACTGATAAACCTACACATTCATGTAGAACACGTGAAGGTACAAGATTACACATAAAACTAACACACTACACAGCCTTGATACGGCTGATAATCCACAATCTAAAGTATACAAAAGAAATGAAATAATGGTGACAATAGCCATAAAAGTAAAAACGTTTCTTGCATCTTCGCTTCGATGCGTGGGTTCTTCATCACCCAACATGGACGCTTTCCTGTTGCTGTTGTTACTACTGCTGTTCGTCTTTGTATCTCTAATCTCATCATCAACGGGTATCCTGTATTCGCCAGCACCTAAACTGTTCGTGTCAAAGTTTCCACTCAAGTCAAAGCCTTTGGGCACTTTTTGTACTCATTGATAGCTCATTCAGCTCATTTGATCTCATAATAATTTTCACCTTTGCTTCGAGTTCGCGGAACGAACCGTTTCGAAATGTACGCTCACCATCATCATTTAGTGTGGGTCTACCGCGAACGGTGTGTGCAATTGTAAGTGGTTTGAGCATATTGGATACGACACCGTTTGCCATAACTTTAGACATGTCAAGTTTTTCCTTTGAAAATCTGTCGAGGAATCCACAATTGCTTCGAGCCTTGCTGTTCAATACACAAGACGAGCGTAAACAAAACGTAAACAGGTTTTTACCGGGTTTGACAGGTTCATCGTTAGCCCCTGTGCAAATACGCCGGAAATGAGGTTTGTGGAAAACAACGAAAACGAAGAACGGACGACAGATTTAGACTCGGGCCTTCCACAGGAAGCCCGAGTAAAAATTGTACCAAAATATTTTTAACCCAGGCTAACAATTTTTCCTGAAAATCAAAAGTCACAAGTGTTTTATCATAAGGCGTTAGGCCCAATTCAAACTTAAAATTTCTGTGCCAATCCTAACTGTATTATTTGGGCTTATCCAAACAATGAATTTCTGATGTTGATTTTAAAGTCATACTTCATACTTAGATGGGGGTAGCAGGATGTTTGTTTGTGATGTCTGCCTTACATACTTAATACTGTTAAACTTGTTTCAGGTTGTGTGGAGAAAGCTCTCTGATGAACCAGAACAGAGCCAAAATGGAAGCCATGGCAATGAGGGAAACAATGAGATTCTTGAGGATTTATTGTAGTCATCTCATCCAGCAAAGGCATCTGTTTCTGTGATCAATATTAACTGATTTCTAGTACTCAGGCAGACAATATCAATGAATGTCTGGTTCACTATTTGAATGATATCAAGATGAACAATGAAGTACATCTACATAATTACATGTACATGACTTAATTTTCCACTGTTTCCAATTTTGAGCCACACATTGCATACATCTTCGCACACATAAGAAACTTGGTAAACATACCTGGAACAGTCTATGTCATCTGTAACAACAAGGTCCCTCTGAGGGATTCAAACAGTTACACTGTATGACCAAGTTATGGGTTACAGACAGGGCTTTCAATAGAAACTGGCTACCTCCTGAGCTCCAGAAGCTGTGAGTCATAGTCACTGGCTACTCAGTCATGATGGTCAACAAATACTTGCAATATATAACTCTAAAATGACCACTTTGATTGCCACAGCTGCCTACTATCACAGGGATATACACCTGCCACAAATCTAATTGAAATCACATCGACTTGTATCTATAATTCGCAAGTGTAAAATATTCACTCTTTACCAATCTGTTGTTGCGCTGTCGTAGTTCGCGGTTCACTCAATCATTCGAGACAGGATAAAGGCTCATTTTCCAAAAAACAACATTTACAAACAACAACATTACCACGCCATCTTGAAGGCGTGCTCATTTTTCTTATCCATAATACATTGCAAACATAGTCGTGACGTGATGTCACGACATGTAACGACATCCATTTCACGCAAGATCCAGGTTAGGGCAGTTTATCCATGGAAGCTCTGGTTATTATAAAATTGAGAATGATAGATACATAGCATGTTTTACTGGTCTAGTAACTGACTTAAGGGCCCTTTGAATCCTGCTTAAAACTTTTGGGTGATCAGTGTTGAAACTCTTCAGCATCTGTTTTTATTCGTCTAGTCTCAATATTATTTCCTTGAAACAAAAGTTAATATTGATTTTAAAAAAAAAATTAGAATATGATGTCCATCCAGACTGTATCAGTTTCTTTTAACTGAGGCCCTGGCGGGCGTTCATATGAGGAAAACGTTGATCCCTTTGCCCAAGCCAAGAGCTGACAACAGCGCTCTTGCATGCTGTGATTGTCTTGCCTTGGCCGCGTTGGCTCGGCTAGGTGAGGCAAAGTGTTTTTATGGAGAAAAGTTGGCCCAGCTGGGAGGATGACCCGGCTAGGCTGGTCACCCCTCTTGCCAAGCCAACTTTTTGTTTTTCATGTAAACAGTTTTTGCCATGTTTTCTAGGAAATGTAGGAAAATTTGGATCACCCAGGGTAGGCAAGTAACCCTTCTACCCAGGACAACTTTTCTCCATATAAACAGGGCCTCAGAGCATAGCAAGCTAAGAGATTTTTTGTTCATGTATGATTTTGGTATTTATTGAAATATTTAATTTGTTCCCTTTCTGTTCCTGCCCAATACAAAGGAAAATTACTGTTGTAGGTCTTCCAACCCACAGAACACTCTGTAAATAGATTTATCTGTACAAAGGAAGAGTTTGTAAATAATAGCATATTAAAAATGTGATAGGATTATATCACTGTTCATTTGAGTTCTTGCTTAACATTAAGATAACACTTGTAAGACACTGCAAAATAATTTTCAAATACACAGTAGTGTATCCAGCAACATGACTTGTGTAACAGTCACACTCATCTGCAGGCCATGAATCCAGAATGTGCTTGATCTGGACAAGGACAAGTTTCTGACTAAATTCCAGCGACCTGAAGAACAATGATCTACTAACAAATAGCTGCCATTTGCCAGTGTGTGTGTACTCTTAAGGCTGATGACAGAGGCTTATACTCTCCTTGTGACACAAGGAGACCTTTGGAGGAGAGAGGACAGGTGGCATGTGTTATCAGAGTCCACACACACTGAAAAATGAAATCTACATGTATTTGTTTTATATGCATTGTTTTTCTACTTTCTTTGACTGATGATGTCATTCAGGCATCTATACGTAAATCGCATTTACTCCTCTAAACCAACCAATTTAATATTGCAAGGTTTACACCAACCATTGTTGGAAAAGAATGGCAGAATAACACAGGTGGTTGCATTAAGGCAATACATGTAGTTCAAAGCAAGTGAGGACATGTTGAAACTCCTATGGTGTAATTTTCACTAGTATATTATTAATAATCATTTATTGAAAACTAATTTTCCCCAGATGACAAGGTTATTGATAAAAATTAATTAATTGTATCTATCAACAGTATTTTGAATAGATACTAGCAACTGACTATACCTGTGCTGTTGGGAAATGACAAGTTTAATGTAGTTTAGAAAAAGAACATCTGTCCTGCAGCTAGGCCCAGTTCAAAGTGGCCTGATCAGTCAGTAGGCTCTGATTGTCGATAAACTAAAAGCTAGTAGACTTCTCTGCTCTCTTTCAAAATTTATTAACTTGGCTTAGTGTACGGTTTATAGTACTAAAGATGGCCAATCAGAACTTAAGATCCATTTTTGGCCAAGACATGACTACTTGGGCATCATTCGGGTACAAGTCATCACCTCATCCATCCTCCCATCTGCTGCGTTTGTGATGGAGGAACTCCAAATTGTCTTGGCCATTGATACTCATTAGAACCAACTTGAGGTAAAGGTGGCAGCTGTCCAGTGTGTAACGGGGGAAGGGGTGGGGGAGGGAGTGACATGGGTGGTGGAGGGGGTCTTCCCTGAGGGGGCATGACATACCCTGCAGGGTTTTGTTGAGTGTTAATTCCACTTGGTGGGGGAGGGTAAAGGGAACTGGGTGGGACGGGTGGGAGAGGAGGTGGAGGGGCATTAGGGTAACCCCCAGGGGGAGGGAAGTGGGTGTAACCCTGAGCTGGGGGCAAATATGATTGGTTTTGAAACTGTGTTGGTAAGTGAAATGAAGGTACAGTACCAAGGCTTGCAGTACTTAAGGAAGGTTGAAATGATGCATTTGTTGTCAGAGTTGCAACACCCTGTGGTTGGACTGTCTGTTGATAAGGGTGCATTGTGTAGGTTTGTTCTGCTGTGTAAGATGACGTGACCGTCGAATATGCTGTTAACGGAGCTTGAAGAGCACTTGCTGCAACAGTTTTGTCACTGGTTTGCTTTGCTGTTTGAGGTGCTGCAACAAATGGAGTGTGTGCCGTTTGCGTGACCTTCGGTGGCTCAGTTGTGACAGTAACAGGATGCTGTTGCTGGGAAGGGACTGGTGCAGGACTGACATTTTCCACTTGTATGTGAGATGACGTTAGGGCTGGAGGGAGTGGCTTCAATGGTTCTGCAGATAACTGAGTTGTGACTGGTGGTGTGTCTTGAGAAACAAACAGATTGAATGACTCATTGTCAAGAAGCATCTCCATTCCATATTTTTTTTACTTTAGTTTTCCCAAAAAAGCAAAGGGCTTGATAAAAGAGAATTTAAGGATAAGTGACAATTTGGCCTTAAAATCCATATTTCTTTAAAATCAGTTTGCTCTGGACTACAGACTAGTCATTGCATCATAAACATAGGTTTGTACTTATTTTGTCAGAAAAGGATTAATTCAATGAATTTATGATACCTAATTACTGTTCATACCTGATTCAGTTGTCTGAGATTTGACCTCCGACAAAGTGCTAGTATGTTTCTGAAAATTCAAGGAGAAAATATAAATTTGTTGACAATCGCCTTCAGTAAGTGCCCCATACTTCCCAAAGACATGATTATCAAAGATTCACTCAGGAAGCTTGCTACTTCATTGCATGTAAAATCACACTGTGCTCAATTTTGATTCTTTTTGGTAGACAGTCTGTTGTGGTGTCCCATATACTTCACCACAGAAAATAGAGATGAGGCCTGGATGCCTTTCAATAACTATTGGAATTAAGCACAATAATGACAACTTACTCTTTTCTTTGCTGGTGGACTGGAACTTGGCAGAGGACTGGAATGATTTGATGAGCTTCCTTCATCACTAGCTTCAGGTTTCTCTTTCTTTTTTCCACCACCATAAAGTTCCAGCATTTCGTCACAAATATCTACATGGTAATCACAATGGCATTGCAATTGTGTTCACATATTTTAAAAGAGCTTTTACTGGTAATTACTGCCAATAAAATGCAGCTGATGGAGGAAAATCTCCCAGGGACAGGCAAACTTTAAAATAATGTTAATGATACAGAAATAAAGGATAATCATAAAACAAAGACATTAAGAACAGAAAAAAACAGAGGGAATTTCCACAAAGGGAAATAAAATGCTTTCCTGGCCTTAAAATCCAATCCCAGAACTCAAGACTCACTCCAGCTTGGCATACAGTTGGCATTTTGGAGAGGATTGTTGCTTGTGTTTGGAGTCATGTCTCTTGTCACTTCTATGCCTCGGAAGGCCTCAATGACAGAACCAAAAAGACATCATCTGATTACAGTACCTTCAATCACAGACTCTTTAATCCCTTTGGTGAAGGAATGAAACCATGTTTTACCAGGCGCAGCTGAGGATGCCTGTAGGTCATGGTTGTTAAACTTAGCAGCCAAGGCTATCATGGCCACAGCGATGACTTCAGGTTTGTGCCTCAGACATAGTGTGGTAGATAAACTAGAGGAATAAACAAAATAATATTATAGCATAGATATGCCCAGTATTACAACAGTTACTGGGACATTGCAATTAAATACCATTGAATGATATTTCCTCCACTAACCACATGAATGCTCATTTAAAATTTAAGCCTTGGGGGAAATGCTAGAGACAGGAGAAAAGTTCTCAAGGGTTACATTCAAATATATATTTTTTCAACAGCCTTAATCTTTAGTTTGGGTATTAAAACATCATCTGCAACCTCATTCCCAGGGTTCTTGACTTTCCAATACCCCTGTAGTAGGAAATAGCCTGGAAATGAGGTACATGTAAATGTATATAACAATTATCACTTTATTCATGTCTCAAATCTTCCTAGCTGAGCACAGGTGCTACTAATTGGGGAGACCATAGATCAAATGAACTCTAAGTCAACTAAACTCAACCCAAATGTTGGTTTTTGAGGAGAGAGGAAACCTGAGAAAGCCCTCTTGGCGCAGAGTAGAGAACTAACAAATTCAGCCCACTTATGACGCTGAGTCTGGGAATTGAATCTGGGATACATTGTTGAAAGGCAAGCGCTCTGATCACTATGCAAACCCCATTTTTTGTTTGTTAAAGTTTCTTATGTGAGTAGAGTGGGGCACTTTTTGTAGCCTGAACATAATTAGTTGCAATATTGTCTGAAAGGAATGGTGTCTATTCTGCAAAAAGCACTTGTTGCAGCATGATTGGGAACTCTTAAAGTAAGGTAACTTGTCAACATAGATTTATTGAGCTCCCAATCACAGCGTGATGCTAGCATCTAACGTGTCCAAGGTAAAACCAAAAATAGACCCTGTAGCGGACTTTCCTTTTCAAAAGAAGTTGCAGTCAACTTGAGTAAAGCAGGAGGAGATGTACAGGCATGACAGCAAAAAAAATTCAAGGACTTTTCAAGGCCTTTTCAGGACACATTTTTCCATTTTCCAAGGACCCCAAGAGGGGCAAAATCAAGCCAATATAATGCCACATCAGATGCTCAAAGTAGAGAGTATGCCAAGTGTCGTCAGACACTTGTGAAGCTTTGTTGGATAAAATTGGCAACAAATTTCAAGGACTTTCTGGCACCAACTGCAATTTTCAAGGACTTTGAAGGCCTCAAACTTTTATTTTGAAATTCAAGGACTTTCAAGGTGTGTGCGAACTCTGAACTATTAACAACAGTGATTCTTTGGCTCGTAGTTTCCAGCAACTGGGCCGTTCTCAAGTGGCAAAATCGCTATTATTTGGCTGAAAAGGAAAACCCTGCTGCCTTGAGACTGCTTAGAACTGACAAACCTGTCATTTGAAAATGTCCATGCCATTTGAACCAACTTGTTTAGCTTCGCCCGGTCACCTGTGATGAACACAGATGGTGTAAGAGCCTGAAACATGTGCTAATTTATTGGGCTGTATGTAATGTACACTGTGGTTAGACTGTGAGTGATTTAGTTGTAGTAATGTGACCACTTCAGCAATTCAACAGTGCTGGAAAGAGCACCTTAAAACTATTAATAGTAACATTAAGACATTTTGTTTTTGAGTACTTTTTTTTTAAATCGCAAAAAAGCTTCACAAAGTTTAGACATTTTACAGACAGTTGTATGCTAGGGACACAGGCTGCCCCCCAAAATATCAATGTCTGTAAATTGAATTTCCCTGTTTTGTAGAATCATATTTTTGCTATTAATTTGCAGGATGTGACCAGGTGCTATTTCTAACCCTGTCAATAGATTATTGGTTTATGATTGATTCAGCTGTATCTATTTATTCTTGGGTTGTAGGTACACTGTAAGTAATGTTGTAGTTTTTACATCAGTGTTGAATTGCTCATTTGTCAGTGGAAACTGTGCTTAGTTCGTGGATTACCTTTCAGTGCTTTGCCAAACTTCAGAAGGCTTGGATATGGGTGTTCCACTTGTAAATCAAATTTGATGGTTTGCAACAGGACTCTTTCATACATCATTACTTCTTCCTTGTAAAGGAAGAAAGAAAAAATGAAATTAAGAAAGTATAGCTTCACAAGAAGCATGCAGGAGAAAAGTCTGACAGCGAAAAGGTTATCATTAACTTTATGGGTGCGTTCCTTTGGAATGATCCAGATCAGGATCAATGATCCAAGATCACTTGGATCCTGGTGCATCAAAGAAACAGAGGAATGCATTCTGGACAAGGATTTCTCTGTCAGTTCCTTTGAAGCACCATGATCCAAGTAATCTTGGATTGTTGATCCTGATGTGAATCATTCCAAAGGAATGGACCCTACATGTGGGTATGAAATACACTAAAATGTAGGCAAGGATTTTGGTCATTATGGTAAGGTCAATACATTGGTGTTCAGCTAATATTAGTACCTGGGGCACTTGTGAACTCAAATTACTGTCTATTGAAATTAGCCTCTAACCTTTAACAACAGCCCTAAGCAAGACGCTTCATGTTGTTATGATCTTAACATTGTTAATTAACTATACATGACTAAAAAAATAATTACTTTAGGGTCCTCTCCAAACACTTCAAATTGAGCATCTGTCAAAAGCCCTCTTGCTGTCTTGATTATATCCCTGCATTTTTTGGGTGTTTCTTCTACCTTACCAGCAAGAAACAAGCAAGCAGCACTGGTGACCTAAAAAGTATTATTCAAAAGAAAGCAAAGAGCAATTGAATGAGAACGTGGAACAATACCGGTTTGACTGTGTAGAATGTAGTGTGCATTTATTGTGTATCTTTTGTTCACAAAAAAAGGACGCTTCCAAGGTACTTAACCAACTTTGAAGAGCCGTTGTGCTATTTTCAGCCGTAACATTGAAGTATGACCATATGACCAAAACCTTCACTGATCAAGATGCTTTTAACTGTAACACAGTTGAGCATGTAACCTGTAAAGCCGCAGCTACATGAGCGATTTTTTCCTTGCGATGGTAGTGTGATGAAAAATGACTGCTTGGGAAGCTACAGAAAGTCTAGTGGCTGAAAACACTGAGTTCTAATCACGTGTTTTTTCCCTTCGTCATTTTGACGGAGACAGAGAGAGGTCATGTTCTATTTCATGAAGCCTGGGGTGAGTTCATAAACCTGCAGGAGAATGATCTGAACAAAACGGCGTAGGGAAACACAAGACTTGGGTATTATTGGTCTTTTTCGAAGCACTGTGGTCTTCCATACTTTGCCACAGTTAAGGAATTCGAAATGGCAACATGTGATTGAAACACCTTGAGGACCGTAATGGTTGAAAATTTTGCCAACATGAGTGTAGACACCTGGTAATTCAAATACTTAGTTGTTATTTATTTTTGTTTGTATTTTTATGTTGCTTTGGGGGTGGTCCATAGAGGGGAACCGTAGGGGTACTCCACAGACCAGGGTTCAGCGTTTTCAGGTCACCCAAAAAGATGTGAAAGTTGAAGTTCAATTTCAACCTATGGTTCCCTCAATATTATTTTTATTATATTATTATTATTATTATTTTGGAAAGATTTCTGCACAGCCCCACACATTAATTATACATGCATCACTTTCATACTAACCCTGTTCCAAAAACAAGAAGAGTTTGAGTCACAAAATGCATGCAATTATTAATGTATGGGGCTGTACGCAAATCTTATACACTGTACACGACTATGTAATTAACAACTAAACGTACCCAGCGTGGGAAGTTTTTGAAAGACTGCACCATATAGAACCTATGAAAGTACACTGCACCAGTGGCCATTGTATCATATCGTCTGGAATAACGCTCATTAAGGAAGTCAATAACTTGAATGAGACTTTATTTAATGACTGATAAGAACTTATCATCAAATGAGTAAATAAAATAATCATTCCAACTGCAATCATGTATAAAACAAATCAAATGCCTCGTATAATTACAGCCAAAATATCACTGAGTACATCAAGAAGAAAGGATACAGTCTCATTTTGTTACCACAACTCATAATGAAACGGGTGCCCTCTCTCCTGTAACGTATTTCCGTCACGTAATCAATTCCATCTAATCTTGACGGTGTCCTTACCAAGCCCTCCTTGCTGAAGTACCAATTAGGCATGATTACTTGAGGTCCACACGAAAACAAACCTACATTTTGTCACTTTTGAAGTCTATTTTCTCTCGCAATAAGTCGCCATGTTGGAAACGGAAGGCCAACCGACCCGGTTACCAAGCATAAAGTCGCCCTCATTCCCCCTCGTTCTTCCTCTTATTGCACCAGGAAAGCAATGGCCACTGGCGTGAGTTTTCCTCTATCGAAATCCTGTTGACACGTAGCCATCGTTTCATATACAGACTCGTCTAACCAGAGAGCAAGTAGTTGAGAGATTATTGTTTCTATTTGTTCACTTATTGTGGCTTTTCTTTGGCAGAGTTTGTACACTTATCCCGACAACTTTCGGGCCTATAAGATTCTTATCGCCGCCGAATACAGCGGGGCGAAGATTGCTCTGCCACCTTTCAAGTTTGGTGAGACCAACCAGACTGCCGAATTCCTGAAGAAATTTCCCCTGGGAAAGGTATGTTAAGTGTTTTATTAAATGTCGTAGTAGAGAAACCACAGCTACTTGAACAGTGAGGTTATTATATTATAAACTTAATATATTTTAATTTTTGTACAGTACTGATACGTATACATTGAGCTTTAAACTCATCACAATAGATAAGCTTGGGGAATGGTGCCTGAAATAAGGAAGGTGGGGCCACGAGTCGCTCCTAGCCGAACGCGAAGGGTATCCATGACAACCCTGTGAGCGGCAACCACCAGGCACCGTCACACTGTTAGAACAGTGGAAACAAAGATACTTACCTAGTACTTACCATGCCACGAGGGAGGGCCGGGCTGGGAATAATCTCAGCGAACTATCCCGTAGTGAAAGCATCCGAAGCCGAACTGTAAACCACGCTCAGACCCCTGCGTAAAGCCCCAGGCCACCCCGCACCAAAGCCCAGATATTCTATTTATGATGTTCTAAGGTTATGATGAATATTTTAAAACTGCATTTAGAAAGATGTGTTGGTATCTTATAAATTAGAGCAGGGTTGCAGATGTTCAAAACTGACAAATACCCCACATTATCAAAGCAAAAGTTGTGAGCTCAACACAGTGATCTTCATCAAATGTTGCCTCGTGATTTCAATGCTTTATAATCAGAGTGATCCTGAGAATTAAGGACAGAATTACACAAGATTAATTTGCTTAATATTTTGACAATTTCTCCTTGCTTCTTCTATAGGTTATGTAGGTGCAACAAATGATAATTTAAATTTTAATATTAGGGTTTAAAGGGTAAGTCTGTTTGTATCATTTTACCAGGTACCCGCTTTTGAGACTCAGGATGGGCAGTGCATTTATGAAAGCAGTGCCATTGCTTTTTATGGTATGTCGCTTACTTTATTTCACTCATATCATGCATATTCATAAAGTGGTTTAAAAGGTTTTCAGGACTCAAGACTAACAGTAACCTGCTAGCCACAGACTAGTAAAAATTCTGTTTTGGCTAGTAGGTTGTGCACTTCACTAGCCATTTTGGCCAGTGAAAATGTTAGTACAAAACATGTGCAAGCCACTGGGCCAGTAAGCTGAAAAGTTAGTCTGGAGTCCTGGTTTTGCTCCTTCTTCTAACTGTTTAATTTTGGTTTCAGTGTCAAATGACCAACTGCGAGGAAAGGCCCCACTGGAAATGGCACAGATCCAGCAGTATGTGAACTTTGCCGATCAAGAGCTTTTACCGTCAGTGGCCACCTGGGTGTTCCCAACGCTGGGACTGATGCAGTATAACAAGCAGGTGTGAAACTGGTTTAAAATGTGTTTTGCTTACAGAACTCCAGAGACAAGTTAAGACTGGGTTTTAAAGGAGCAAACACCTTGAAATTCGTGGTAGTTTGCATGAAAAAAAGGGAAATAGTCATGTGCCATGTTTAGTATCCTTGAAAGTTACTAGGCACTTGTCACTTAAATCCTCTTCTGTTCAGTTTTTTTTTTTTTGAAGAATAAAAAAAAAAGAATCCTTTACAAGGATCTGAAATTCCCTTCATCTCCTTTATGGACAAAACAGGTCCTCAGAACAGGGCTACAATTAGTTGGTTTTCACATCGTAGTACACAAGGATAATTTTTTTCCAAAGCCTAGATGGCATGTAACAGCAGCATTTCAATTCTAGTACTGAACTATTTTTTTGCAGGCCACTGATAAAGCTATGGAGGATGTAAAGAAGTGCTTGACTGTATTGAACAATGTTCTCTTGACAAAGACTTTCCTTGTGGGTGAACGCGTGACACTTGCTGACATCTCAGTTGGTTGTAATCTTCTTATGCTTTACAGACAGGTTTGTGACAAGAGGAGTGATGTTCTTTTACTATGTTGTGTAAGACTGTGCACATGTCAATCAGTAGGTGCGCTTTTCGCTTTCTCTTGTGTTGTTTTCATAGGTTTCACAGACTTCCTGATCTTGCAATTAGGGTTTATTATTTTGCTCATATCATTACCTTGTATTCTAGTTTCTCTCATTCCATTTCAGAAATTGATGAATGTGAAATAAGGTTTTCCAAATTGAAACACATTTAAGAAAATATGTTACCCTTGGTTGTAGTGGCCTGAAACCAGTGCATAGAATGGTTGAATGAGTTCTGGTGCCATATTAGTGGCTCGGCTGGCTGGGCACAATCTTCCCACAAATACTTTTTGCATATTACATAATCTTTGTTCAGTGTATTCTGAGTAAATTGTGCTTTTATTGTTCATCCTGCTATCTGGAGCAGAATGAGTGAAAAAAAAAACTATTCAGTAGTTCATCATGGAGATCAAACAAGTCATAAAACAACACAGATGTAGTCCCTTCTGAGCTGGCCTGTAACAGAATTGTTGCAAATGAGTGCATGCTCTGTTTAACAGATTCACCAGGTATACCTTTTTAAATTACTGTTGACTTGCTCACATTTGGTAGGTGATGGACCCCAGCTTTAGAGCTCCATTTACCAATGTAAACAGATGGTTTCTGACCATCATGAATCAACCACAGTTTAAAAAGGTCCTGGGGGAAGTGAAGTTGTGTGAGACCATGGCCAAATTTGATGGTGAGTGTTGCTGTTGCTCTCTACTTTGAGCATATGATGTAGCATTATATTGGCTTGATTTTGCCCAACTGGAGTCCTTGAAAAATGAAAAAATGTCCTTGAAAGGCCTTGAAAAGTCCTTGAATTTTTAGTCGAAGAAAGTGTACGACCCTGTATATTACAGACAATTGATTAGGTATGTGTTGTTTGTTCAGGGAAGAAATATGCTGAACTTCATCCAAAAGAAGATAAAAAGGAAAAGAAAGGGAAAGAAAAGGCACCCAAAGAGCAGAAGCCAAAACAGGAAACACCTAAAAAGGAAAAGGCTAAACAACCTCAGCCTGAAGATGAGGATGATGATGATGATGTCCCAAAGCAGCCCAAGCGTAAAGACCCATATGCTGGTCTGCCAAAGAGGTACCAAAAAATCCTACAATATCATTAGTTTGCTGGAAAACATGTGCATCGTAGGGTTGTTCAAGTAATGCTAAATCCTATGAAAAGTCAAATAGGATGATTTTAGTGTATGAACTTATTCTAAGCCTGTGGAAAAAATGTTACAAGGGAATTTTTGGGCTGTTGAAAGATGTTTGGATTTTGCCTTTTATGGTAAATGAAACAGTGAGAATTTGTTTTTATTCTGAATGTACAGACAGCAGTCATACCCAGATTTCCAATTTGACATCCAAATTGTTGCTAATTTACAGCTGTTTTGCTAGTATCTAGGGGCCAGAATCTTGGAGCTCCCCTAAGTTAAGATGTCTCCTAAGTATTGTTTTCTCACAATAGTGCATTGTTTTGATATGTTAGAAACAATACTTAAAACACATTTTAAATTAACCAGGCATTAGAAATATCTCACATTTTTTGAGATATTTTTAGCGCCTGGTTATCTGAGTTTCACAGTAAAGGCTACACAAGTAGCTCGTAACTTTATTTTTCTGATAGCTCTTTCAACATGGATGAATTTAAGCGCACCTACTCGAACAAGGACACCGAAACTGAGGCCATTCCATACTTATGGGAGCATTTTAACAAGGAGGACTATTCTGTGTGGCTGGCCGAGTATATGTATAATGCTGAGCTGAAAAAGATCTTTATGGCCTGTAACTTGGTTGGGGGAATGTTCCAGCGCATAGAAGGCCTACACAAGACTGCGTTTGGCAGTGTTTGTATATTTGGAGAAGACAATGCTGTCTCTATTTCTGGTATCTGGATATTCCGTGGTCAAGAGCTTGCTTTTCAAGTAAGTTTTAAGTGTGGTGATCAATGCATTAAGTATTGTTTATAACTATGAGAGTAGACAGCTGTTTGAAAATGATCTTGCTTCCATACAGAAAATTAATGCAGAATACACATTAAGAGTAGGTCTAAAAATTGGTAGTTGCCTGGTTGCCAGAGGTGATTGACCAGGGCCTCTAGAAGTTAAGGTTTGATTGCCTGATGCACAACCACATTATTTTTAGAAAATTTACAATGTACAGTGTATCAAGACCGGACGCACATGTAGATCTATGCTTTCAGTTACATGTAGCTTCATTTTATGTAGGTGTGAAGTTTTCAGAATTGGCCATAGTAGATGTCAGTGTCAAGTCATCTTGATTACAAGACAGTTACAAGGATGCTACTTGTCTAAACACAGCCCCAATGATTTGTTCTTGTTAGAGTAGTGGACTGAACAATATGTGTGGAAATCTGTTCAGTAGCTGTATGAGGGGCTCTTCATATTAAGGCATATTTAGAGGGGACTTCATTTGCTTCAGTCATACACTCTACTCAAAATGTAAGACATTTTAGCCTTACGTGACTTTTATTCCTATGGTGTGGCAGCCTTAACTTGGTTTCAGGTCTGATATACATGACTTTGGTGTACAGTGGTATGTTAAATGGGACAAAGTTTTTTGTACCTTCTACCTTGGTAGATCAGCTTTGAAGGAAATTTTTTGGTAGGCACACTATTCAGAGGGCTGAGAGCATAACTGTCTTACGTTTTAAACCTTTTTTGCAAGTGGCCTTTTTTGATTCAGTCACAGAACTATGTAGAGAGCAGTACTAAATTAAGCTAAGGAATAAATATTAACTCAAAGACAAGAAACAAAGCAAAGTTGATACCCCGGACTAACTCAAAGGTCACATGCAAATGTCAAGGCACTTTTGAACAAAAAAAAAAACTGGGTGACTTGGGACAGTTGCGCTATGAGCCTTTTATTTGTGCTGCACTTAATGAGAAAAATGTATGCTTACAGCATTTGACACACTGTAGTGACTACTAAACCTTTATACTCATGTGGTAAATTTGGACATTATTTGGGGCTTAAAACAGATAACAGTTGGCCTCTTGGTATCTGTCCTCAAATTTTGAGGGAAAAAATCAGTAGCCAATCCGTGAAAGAGTCGTAGCTGGATGTAGTCCAACTACCGATGCAGTTTAACGAAGCTTATTAACATATCTCTCACACACTATCCTCGAGGCAAACTCGTTAATCGATCCCACTGTCTATCCCTTGTTGGCAAAGTGCTTCTTGCAGGCCAGTCACACTTGGTGCATTTTTCATTACTTGAGTTTTAAGCTTTAAAACGGCCGTTGTAATAATTCTTTGCAGCTGGTGGAAGATTGGAACGTTGACGCACCATCGTACAAGTTCACCAAGTTGGACGTAGAGAATGCTGACCATAAGAAGTTGATCAATGAGTACCTGTTAATGGAAGGAGATTTCGGTGGAAAGACGGTCAATCAAGGAAAGATCTTCAAATAGACTGTGAACTGCATCTAAAATTAATGTCCAAAATATATTAAACTGCCTCACAAATAGACAGCTGTGTTGTTTTCATTTTCTCGTTTTTCATGTGTGTAATTCCGAGACCACTTTTCAAGTTAATACCAAAAAGCAAACAGTAAACGTAACCCTGTTAACCCTAAGATCAAAATTTAAATTCTCATTCGTTGCCCCCACTTATTTCCTCTGGAAGTAGAAGGGAGAAATTGGTAAAATATCAAGTAAATTCGTCTCGTGTGATCCTGTCCTTAATTCTTATGAGTACTCTGTTTTGTAAAGCATTCATATTCCAAGGAGAAATTTGGTGCTGATCACTTTAGGTTTTAATACTGTCGAACCTCCCTGTTAGACGTAAAATTTGTTTTGGTACTGTATATGGCCCACTGAAATATTTCATTAACGCCATGGATCATTTTTGGGAAAACACAAATGAAAAGCAAACAAGACTGAAAACGTAAATACGTGTCGGAATTTTTTTGCCCCCAGGGCTGCATTTCGGGTGCCATAGTTTCCTTCATATCTTAAAACCGAAGATGTTTTCAGGCATGAAATTTTGCAGCAAATTTGCCCTTTCGTATCTTGAAATAATAGTAAAAGACCAGCTTTCTAGAATAAGCGGATCGCAGCTTTAGAAATGGCTTTTCGGGAGTTTCGAGAAGCGGGCGCCAGGCGTGCGTTTCTCGAAACACCCGAAACCTTACGCGCCTATTTCGGGTGCCATAATTTTCTACGTATCTGAAATGCGAATACGTTTTCGGGCATAAAATTTTGCAACAAACTTGCCCTTTCCTATCTGGAAGTCATAGTAAAAGACCAGCTTTTAAGAATAAGTAGATCACACTTTTAGAAATGGCTTTTCGGACCCGTAACGTTTTCGGTAGTTTCGAGAAACGGAGTTTGCCTCCTTAATGCCCAATCCGCCCAACAAATTGAGCAGTGCGTGCTATTCAACCGTTGGTAATTCGCGTCAAGGCCCTGGCAAACGAGGACACATTGTTGCCGACGCAACTGTTTTCCCGCGCGCGCAACATTTATTTCGGACATAAATTTTGTGTCCGGGACAAAAAATGTTTCTGATTTTGTTCAGAAACATTTTCTGTCACCAACAAATGTTTCCCAGTTTGCGCGCCCAAGAAACATCACTGAGCAACGATGTGTCCGCAACAATGCGTCCTCGTTTACCAGGGCCTTTAGATCCAGCGATTGAACAGAGTGAAAAAGTTACAATACGTGGAATTTTGGGCGATATTCATACGACAGAAATTGGGGATGGAAATTAAATGGAACAGGATTTTTTCCGCAAAAGATTTTCAAAAGTTTAGGACAATCTTTTTAGTCTGCCCAAAAAGTGAAACTTTCCGTATTTTCGAAAAGTTTGTGTGCTCTTCATAACTTCCTCCTTCCCCTGGGCACCATAAGAAACGGCCGGAGCCAGATTTCAGAACAAGACGAGGCAAGTTGCTAGCGCCGAAGGCCCAAGCGGCTAGGAGAGTCTTTGGGCATACCCCCCCTCTACCCCCAGCAAAATTTTGAAATCTAGCCGTTCAGCAACGCACTTTTAATTAAGCATTTTCCGTCACATTTTTCCGCAGAAAAGCCAAGTTAAACAAGTGTAGAAGTTCGCTTTTTATTGCTGAGCGATACTGGTGCCAAGTTAATGACCATCCAAAAGTATTAAAATGTTGTAACACGTGAATTAAGAAAGGGATCGTCCTATAGCAATTGTGTAGGGGACCACAGTCAAATAACAATTTAAATTTTGATGTAGCGATTTAAAGGGTTAATACACCACATATACATCAGCAGTTTATTTGAACCCTTGCCTAAATGAGACTCCACTGCAATGGCTGCCGGGTCGCCAGGGACCCAGATACTGTAATGATGCAGCACCGTTACTGCTTGAAAAATTTTAGTGAAAGTTGAAATGCACCGCGCTGTTACTGTCAAATGCTTAGCGTGTTGTTCGAACTTAACTTTAGCACCCAATCAATTCAGCAGAGCTCTCGATTTTCACCACTGAAAATGACCGTTTGTTCTGCTACCAAACGAAAAGTCTTTGCTTTGAACGCACGCCTTTGGACAACACCAAAAAGACCCAGTTTTGTCTTGGCGTTTTCAATGCACAATAGTCTCCTAGACGCCGTGCGTGGTCCGTATTTCCAGCAGAGCTCTTTTCCATCCAGGTCTTTCAATTCTCTTCCTCATTTTCCTATTTACTCTTTCAGCAGACCGAACATAAGCTATTTTACGGCAGCTTGTGCCGCTCGTCCAGAATTTCCGTGTTGACGCACGAGATAAATTCTGGGTACGTAACTCCTTGGTAAAGTCGGCATGCAAATAAAGTCCGCCAATTCTTATTTCACCTATGTTTTGCATAAGCGTCGAGTCATCCAGTCCTACTGGCAAAATATTGTACCTAGCGCATTACTTACAAAGCAAAACACGCCAAAGTTGCCTATTAAGTATGCATGAGCATGCATCAGCTTCTCTATTCCGTTTAGAATATTTAATATGGCAATACGCATGCGCACGTAGTAAATACGCACCACTCGCACCACATGGATGACAAAATGACTAAAAATTACATAATGTTTAAATAGAAATTTTTCATCCATAGTTTGATAGGTAGGACCGGTACTTTGCTGCGCGTTTGGAGTGGGATTGTCACGAATGGTTTAGGGGCCGACACATCTCTCCCTCACTGGCTGTCATGGGATGACGGAATATTCACTCGGGTGTGCGAGGTGCTGGGCTCAGTTGGTATAAGCGATCCCCGGGCCGAAATCTCGGGGTTAATCGTCAGGGTACAGCGCTCCAAACACGGAGGTACCGTTACCGGCTGAGTTTTTTTTTTTCTTTTTTTTTTCTTTTTTTTTTTTTTTTTTTTTTTTCAAAGCTTGTTTTTGATTTCTCATAGAACCCGCGCGAGGTCATTGCAACTGAACTTTACCAAGAGAGTCTTGCCTTCATCGGTAATCGCAAGCGACTGACAGGTAACGTATCCGTTTTCATACCTTTAATCCCCAAAAGCCTTGGAGTGATCCGCATCGAATTTTATGACGAGAATTAAGGACAGGATCGTCCTATAGCAATTGTGTAGGGGACCACAGTCAAATAACAATTTAAATTTTGATGTAGCGATTTAAAGGGTTAATACACCACATATACATCAGCAGTTTATTTGAACCCTTGCCTAAATGAGACTCCACTGCAATGGCTGCCGGGTCGCCAGGGACCCAGATACTGTAATGATGCAGCACCGTTACTGCTTGAAAAATTTTAGTGAAAGTTGAAATGCACCGCGCTGTTACTGTCAAATGCTTAGCGTGTTGTTCGAACTTAACTTTAGCACCCAATCAATTCAGCAGAGCTCTCGATTTTCACCACTGAAAATGACCGTTTGTTCTGCTACCAAACGAAAAGTCTTTGCTTTGAACGCACGCCTTTGGACAACACCAAAAAGACCCAGTTTTGTCTTGGCGTTTTCAATGCACAATAGTCTCCTAGACGCCGTGCGTGGTCCGTATTTCCAGCAGAGCTCTTTTCCATCCAGGTCTTTCAATTCTCTTCCTCATTATCCTATTTACTCTTTCAGCAGACCGAACATAAGCTATTTTACGGCAGCTTGTGCCGCTCGTCCAGAATTTCCGTGTTGACGCACGAGATAAATTCTGGGTACGTAACTCCTTGGTAAAGTCGGCATGCAAATAAAGTCCGCCAATTCTTATTTCACCTATGTTTTGCATAAGCGTCGAGTCATCCAGTCCTACTGGCAAAATATTGTACCTAGCGCATTACTTACAAAGCAAAACACGCCAAAGTTGCCTATTAAGTATGCATGAGCATGCATCAGCTTCTCTATTCCGTTTAGAATATTTAATATGGCAATACGCATGCGCACGTAGTAAATACGCACCACTCGCACCACATGGATGACAAAATGACTAAAAATTACATAATGTTTAAATAGAAATTTTTCATCCATAGTTTGATAGGTAGGACCGGTACTTTGCTGCGCGTTTGGAGTGGGATTGTCACGAATGGTTTAGGGGCCGACACATCTCTCCCTCACTGGCTGTCATGGGATGACGGAATATTCACTCGGGTGTGCGAGGTGCTGGGCTCAGTTGGTATAAGCGATCCCCGGGCCGAAATCTCGGGGTTAATCGTCAGGGTACAGCGCTCCAAACACGGAGGTACCGTTACCGGCTGAGTTTTTTTTTTTTCTTTTTTTTTTTTTTTTTTTTTTTCAAAGCTTGTTTTTGATTTCTCATAGAACCCGCGCGAGGTCATTGCAACTGAACTTTACCAAGAGAGTCTTGCCTTCATCGGTAATCGCAAGCGACTGACAGGTAACGTATCCGTTTTCATACCTTTAATCCCCAAAAGCCTTGGAGTGATCCGCATCGAATTTTATGACGAGAATTAAGGACAGGATCGTCCTATAGCAATTGTGTAGGGGACCACAGTCAAATAACAATTTAAATTTTGATGTAGCGATTTAAAGGGTTAATACACCACATATACATCAGCAGTTTATTTGAACCCTTGCCTAAATGAGACTCCACTGCAATGGCTGCCGGGTCGCCAGGGACCCAGATACTGTAATGATGCAGCACCGTTACTGCTTGAAAAATTTTAGTGAAAGTTGAAATGCACCGCGCTGTTACTGTCAAATGCTTAGCGTGTTGTTCGAACTTAACTTTAGCACCCAATCAATTCAGCAGAGCTCTCGATTTTCACCACTGAAAATGACCGTTTGTTCTGCTACCAAACGAAAAGTCTTTGCTTTGAACGCACGCCTTTGGACAACACCAAAAAGACCCAGTTTTGTCTTGGCGTTTTCAATGCACAATAGTCTCCTAGACGCCGTGCGTGGTCCGTATTTCCAGCAGAGCTCTTTTCCATCCAGGTCTTTCAATTCTCTTCCTCATTTTCCTATTTACTCTTTCAGCAGACCGAACATAAGCTATTTTACGGCAGCTTGTGCCGCTCGTCCAGAATTTCCGTGTTGACGCACGAGATAAATTCTGGGTACGTAACTCCTTGGTAAAGTCGGCATGCAAATAAAGTCCGCCAATTCTTATTTCACCTATGTTTTGCATAAGCGTCGAGTCATCCAGTCCTACTGGCAAAATATTGTACCTAGCGCATTACTTACAAAGCAAAACACGCCAAAGTTGCCTATTAAGTATGCATGAGCATGCATCAGCTTCTCTATTCCGTTTAGAATATTTAATATGGCAATACGCATGCGCACGTAGTAAATACGCACCACTCGCACCACATGGATGACAAAATGACTAAAAATTACATAATGTTTAAATAGAAATTTTTCATCCATAGTTTGATAGGTAGGACCGGTACTTTGCTGTGCGTTTGAGTGGGATTGTCACGAATGGTTTAGGGGCCGACACATCTCTCCCTCACTGGCTGTCATGGGATGACGGAATATTCACTCGGGTGTGCGAGGTGCTGGGCTCAGTTGGTATAAGCGATCCCCGGGCCGAAATCTCGGGGTTAATCGTCAGGGTACAGCGCTCCAAACACGGAGGTACCGTTACCGGCTGAGTTTTTTTTTTTTTTTCTTTTTTTTTTCTTTTTTTTTTTTTTTTTTTTTCAAAGCTTGTTTTTGATTTCTCATAGAACCCGCGCGAGGTCATTGCAACTGAACTTTACCAAGAGAGTCTTGCCTTCATCGGTAATCGCAGGCGACTGACAGGTAACGTATCCGTTTTCATACCTTTAATCCCCAAAAGCCTTGGAGTGATCCGCATCGAATTTTATGACGAGAATTAAGGACAGGATCGTCCTATAGCAATTGTGTAGGGGACCACAGTCAAATAACAATTTAAATTTTGATGTAGCGATTTAAAGGGTTAATACACCACATATACATCAGCAGTTTATTTGAACCCTTGCCTAAATGAGACTCCACTGCAATGGCTGCCGGGTCGCCAGGGACCCAGATACTGTAATGATGCAGCACCGTTACTGCTTGAAAAATTTTAGTGAAAGTTGAAATGCACCGCGCTGTTACTGTCAAATGCTTAGCGTGTTGTTCGAACTTAACTTTAGCACCCAATCAATTCAGCAGAGCTCTCGATTTTCACCACTGAAAATGACCGTTTGTTCTGCTACCAAACGAAAAGTCTTTGCTTTGAACGCACGCCTTTGGACAACACCAAAAAGACCCAGTTTTGTCTTGGCGTTTTCAATGCACAATAGTCTCCTAGACGCCGTGCGTGGTCCGTATTTCCAGCAGAGCTCTTTTCCATCCAGGTCTTTCAATTCTCTTCCTCATTTTCCTATTTACTCTTTCAGCAGACCGAACATAAGCTATTTTACGGCAGCTTGTGCCGCTCGTCCAGAATTTCCGTGTTGACGCACGAGATAAATTCTGGGTACGTAACTCCTTGGTAAAGTCGGCATGCAAATAAAGTCCGCCAATTCTTATTTCACCTATGTTTTGCATAAGCGTCGAGTCATCCAGTCCTACTGGCAAAATATTGTACCTAGCGCATTACTTACAAAGCAAAACACGCCAAAGTTGCCTATTAAGTATGCATGAGCATGCATCAGCTTCTCTATTCCGTTTAGAATATTTAATATGGCAATACGCATGCGCACGTAGTAAATACGCACCACTCGCACCACATGGATGACAAAATGACTAAAAATTACATAATGTTTAAATAGAAATTTTTCATCCATAGTTTGATAGGTAGGACCGGTACTTTGCTGCGCGTTTGGAGTGGGATTGTCACGAATGGTTTAGGGGCCGACACATCTCTCCCTCACTGGCTGTCATGGGATGACGGAATATTCACTCGGGTGTGCGAGGTGCTGGGCTCAGTTGGTATAAGCGATCCCCGGGCCGAAATCTCGGGGTTAATCGTCAGGGTACAGCGCTCCAAACACGGAGGTACCGTTACCGGCTGAGTTTTTTTTTTTCTTTTTTTTTTCTTTTTTTTTTCTTTTTTTTTTTTTCAAAGCTTGTTTTTGATTTCTCATAGAACCCGCGCGAGGTCATTGCAACTGAACTTTACCAAGAGAGTCTTGCCTTCATCGGTAATCGCAAGCGACTGACAGGTAACGTATCCGTTTTCATACCTTTAATCCCCAAAAGCCTTGGAGTGATCCGCATCGAATTTTATGACGAGAATTAAGGACAGGATCGTCCTATAGCAATTGTGTAGGGGACCACAGTCAAATAACAATTTAAATTTTGATGTAGCGATTTAAAGGGTTAATACACCACATATACATCAGCAGTTTATTTGAACCCTTGCCTAAATGAGACTCCACTGCAATGGCTGCCGGGTCGCCAGGGACCCAGATACTGTAATGATGCAGCACCGTTACTGCTTGAAAAATTTTAGTGAAAGTTGAAATGCACCGCGCTGTTACTGTCAAATGCTTAGCGTGTTGTTCGAACTTAACTTTAGCACCCAATCAATTCAGCAGAGCTCTCGATTTTCACCACTGAAAATGACCGTTTGTTCTGCTACCAAACGAAAAGTCTTTGCTTTGAACGCACGCCTTTGGACAACACCAAAAAGACCCAGTTTTGTCTTGGCGTTTTCAATGCACAATAGTCTCCTAGACGCCGTGCGTGGTCCGTATTTCCAGCAGAGCTCTTTTCCATCCAGGTCTTTCAATTCTCTTCCTCATTTTCCTATTTACTCTTTCAGCAGACCGAACATAAGCTATTTTACGGCAGCTTGTGCCGCTCGTCCAGAATTTCCGTGTTGACGCACGAGATAAATTCTGGGTACGTAACTCCTTGGTAAAGTCGGCATGCAAATAAAGTCCGCCAATTCTTATTTCACCTATGTTTTGCATAAGCGTCGAGTCATCCAGTCCTACTGGCAAAATATTGTACCTAGCGCATTACTTACAAAGCAAAACACGCCAAAGTTGCCTATTAAGTATGCATGAGCATGCATCAGCTTCTCTATTCCGTTTAGAATATTTAATATGGCAATACGCATGCGCACGTAGTAAATACGCACCACTCGCACCACATGGATGACAAAATGACTAAAAATTACATAATGTTTAAATAGAAATTTTTCATCCATAGTTTGATAGGTAGGACCGGTACTTTGCTGCGCGTTTGGAGTGGGATTGTCACGAATGGTTTAGGGGCCGACACATCTCTCCCTCACTGGCTGTCATGGGATGACGGAATATTCACTCGGGTGTGCGAGGTGCTGGGCTCAGTTGGTATAAGCGATCCCCGGGCCGAAATCTCGGGGTTAATCGTCAGGGTACAGCGCTCCAAACACGGAGGTACCGTTACCGGCTGAGTTTTTTTTTTTTTCTTTTTTTTTTTTTTTTTTTCAAAGCTTGTTTTTGATTTCTCATAGAACCCGCGCGAGGTCATTGCAACTGAACTTTACCAAGAGAGTCTTGCCTTCATCGGTAATCGCAAGCGACTGACAGGTAACGTATCCGTTTTCATACCTTTAATCCCCAAAAGCCTTGGAGTGATCCGCATCGAATTTTATGACGAGAATTAAGGACAGGATCGTCCTATAGCAATTGTGTAGGGGACCACAGTCAAATAACAATTTAAATTTTGATGTAGCGATTTAAAGGGTTAATACACCACATATACATCAGCAGTTTATTTGAACCCTTGCCTAAATGAGACTCCACTGCAATGGCTGCCGGGTCGCCAGGGACCCAGATACTGTAATGATGCAGCACCGTTACTGCTTGAAAAATTTTAGTGAAAGTTGAAATGCACCGCGCTGTTACTGTCAAATGCTTAGCGTGTTGTTCGAACTTAACTTTAGCACCCAATCAATTCAGCAGAGCTCTCGATTTTCACCACTGAAAATGACCGTTTGTTCTGCTACCAAACGAAAAGTCTTTGCTTTGAACGCACGCCTTTGGACAACACCAAAAAGACCCAGTTTTGTCTTGGCGTTTTCAATGCACAATAGTCTCCTAGACGCCGTGCGTGGTCCGTATTTCCAGCAGAGCTCTTTTCCATCCAGGTCTTTCAATTCTCTTCCTCATTTTCCTATTTACTCTTTCAGCAGACCGAACATAAGCTATTTTACGGCAGCTTGTGCCGCTCGTCCAGAATTTCCGTGTTGACGCACGAGATAAATTCTGGGTACGTAACTCCTTGGTAAAGTCGGCATGCAAATAAAGTCCGCCAATTCTTATTTCACCTATGTTTTGCATAAGCGTCGAGTCATCCAGTCCTACTGGCAAAATATTGTACCTAGCGCATTACTTACAAAGCAAAACACGCCAAAGTTGCCTATTAAGTATGCATGAGCATGCATCAGCTTCTCTATTCCGTTTAGAATATTTAATATGGCAATACGCATGCGCACGTAGTAAATACGCACCACTCGCACCACATGGATGACAAAATGACTAAAAATTACATAATGTTTAAATAGAAATTTTTCATCCATAGTTTGATAGGTAGGACCGGTACTTTGCTGCGCGTTTGGAGTGGGATTGTCACGAATGGTTTAGGGGCCGACACATCTCTCCCTCACTGGCTGTCATGGGATGACGGAATATTCACTCGGGTGTGCGAGGTGCTGGGCTCAGTTGGTATAAGCGATCCCCGGGCCGAAATCTCGGGGTTAATCGTCAGGGTACAGCGCTCCAAACACGGAGGTACCGTTACCGGCTGAGTTTTTTTTTTTTTTCTTTTTTTTTTTTTTTTTTTTTTTTTTTTTTTTTTCAAAGCTTGTTTTTGATTTCTCATAGAACCCGCGCGAGGTCATTGCAACTGAACTTTACCAAGAGAGTCTTGCCTTCATCGGTAATCGCAAGCGACTGACAGGTAACGTATCCGTTTTCATACCTTTAATCCCCAAAAGCCTTGGAGTGATCCGCATCGAATTTTATGACGAGAATTAAGGACAGGATCGTCCTATAGCAATTGTGTAGGGGACCACAGTCAAATAACAATTTAAATTTTGATGTAGCGATTTAAAGGGTTAATACACCACATATACATCAGCAGTTTATTTGAACCCTTGCCTAAATGAGACTCCACTGCAATGGCTGCCGGGTCGCCAGGGACCCAGATACTGTAATGATGCAGCACCGTTACTGCTTGAAAAATTTTAGTGAAAGTTGAAATGCACCGCGCTGTTACTGTCAAATGCTTAGCGTGTTGTTCGAACTTAACTTTAGCACCCAATCAATTCAGCAGAGCTCTCGATTTTCACCACTGAAAATGACCGTTTGTTCTGCTACCAAACGAAAAGTCTTTGCTTTGAACGCACGCCTTTGGACAACACCAAAAAGACCCAGTTTTGTCTTGGCGTTTTCAATGCACAATAGTCTCCTAGACGCCGTGCGTGGTCCGTATTTCCAGCAGAGCTCTTTTCCATCCAGGTCTTTCAATTCTCTTCCTCATTTTCCTATTTACTCTTTCAGCAGACCGAACATAAGCTATTTTACGGCAGCTTGTGCCGCTCGTCCAGAATTTCCGTGTTGACGCACGAGATAAATTCTGGGTACGTAACTCCTTGGTAAAGTCGGCATGCAAATAAAGTCCGCCAATTCTTATTTCACCTATGTTTTGCATAAGCGTCGAGTCATCCAGTCCTACTGGCAAAATATTGTACCTAGCGCATTACTTACAAAGCAAAACACGCCAAAGTTGCCTATTAAGTATGCATGAGCATGCATCAGCTTCTCTATTCCGTTTAGAATATTTAATATGGCAATACGCATGCGCACGTAGTAAATACGCACCACTCGCACCACATGGATGACAAAATGACTAAAAATTACATAATGTTTAAATAGAAATTTTTCATCCATAGTTTGATAGGTAGGACCGGTACTTTGCTGCGCGTTTGGAGTGGGATTGTCACGAATGGTTTAGGGGCCGACACATCTCTCCCTCACTGGCTGTCATGGGATGACGGAATATTCACTCGGGTGTGCGAGGTGCTGGGCTCAGTTGGTATAAGCGATCCCCGGGCCGAAATCTCGGGGTTAATCGTCAGGGTACAGCGCTCCAAACACGGAGGTACCGTTACCGGCTGAGTTTTTTTTTTTTTTTTTTTTTTTTTCAAAGCTTGTTTTTGATTTCTCATAGAACCCGCGCGAGGTCATTGCAACTGAACTTTACCAAGAGAGTCTTGCCTTCATCGGTAATCGCAAGCGACTGACAGGTAACGTATCCGTTTTCATACCTTTAATCCCCAAAAGCCTTGGAGTGATCCGCATCGAATTTTATGACGAGAATTAAGGACAGGATCGTCCTATAGCAATTGTGTAGGGGACCACAGTCAAATAACAATTTAAATTTTGATGTAGCGATTTAAAGGGTTAATACACCACATATACATCAGCAGTTTATTTGAACCCTTGCCTAAATGAGACTCCACTGCAATGGCTGCCGGGTCGCCAGGGACCCAGATACTGTAATGATGCAGCACCGTTACTGCTTGAAAAATTTTAGTGAAAGTTGAAATGCACCGCGCTGTTACTGTCAAATGCTTAGCGTGTTGTTCGAACTTAACTTTAGCACCCAATCAATTCAGCAGAGCTCTCGATTTTCACCACTGAAAATGACCGTTTGTTCTGCTACCAAACGAAAAGTCTTTGCTTTGAACGCACGCCTTTGGACAACACCAAAAAGACCCAGTTTTGTCTTGGCGTTTTCAATGCACAATAGTCTCCTAGACGCCGTGCGTGGTCCGTATTTCCAGCAGAGCTCTTTTCCATCCAGGTCTTTCAATTCTCTTCCTCATTTTCCTATTTACTCTTTCAGCAGACCGAACATAAGCTATTTTACGGCAGCTTGTGCCGCTCGTCCAGAATTTCCGTGTTGACGCACGAGATAAATTCTGGGTACGTAACTCCTTGGTAAAGTCGGCATGCAAATAAAGTCCGCCAATTCTTATTTCACCTATGTTTTGCATAAGCGTCGAGTCATCCAGTCCTACTGGCAAAATATTGTACCTAGCGCATTACTTACAAAGCAAAACACGCCAAAGTTGCCTATTAAGTATGCATGAGCATGCATCAGCTTCTCTATTCCGTTTAGAATATTTAATATGGCAATACGCATGCGCACGTAGTAAATACGCACCACTCGCACCACATGGATGACAAAATGACTAAAAATTACATAATGTTTAAATAGAAATTTTTCATCCATAGTTTGATAGGTAGGACCGGTACTTTGCTGCGCGTTTGGAGTGGGATTGTCACGAATGGTTTAGGGGCCGACACATCTCTCCCTCACTGGCTGTCATGGGATGACGGAATATTCACTCGGGTGTGCGAGGTGCTGGGCTCAGTTGGTATAAGCGATCCCCGGGCCGAAATCTCGGGGTTAATCGTCAGGGTACAGCGCTCCAAACACGGAGGTACCGTTACCGGCTGAGTTTTTTTTTTTTTTTTTTTTTTTCAAAGCTTGTTTTTGATTTCTCATAGAACCCGCGCGAGGTCATTGCAACTGAACTTTACCAAGAGAGTCTTGCCTTCATCGGTAATCGCAAGCGACTGACAGGTAACGTATCCGTTTTCATACCTTTAATCCCCAAAAGCCTTGGAGTGATCCGCATCGAATTTTATGACGAGAATTAAGGACAGGATCGTCCTATAGCAATTGTGTAGGGGACCACAGTCAAATAACAATTTAAATTTTGATGTAGCGATTTAAAGGGTTAATACACCACATATACATCAGCAGTTTATTTGAACCCTTGCCTAAATGAGACTCCACTGCAATGGCTGCCGGGTCGCCAGGGACCCAGATACTGTAATGATGCAGCACCGTTACTGCTTGAAAAATTTTAGTGAAAGTTGAAATGCACCGCGCTGTTACTGTCAAATGCTTAGCGTGTTGTTCGAACTTAACTTTAGCACCCAATCAATTCAGCAGAGCTCTCGATTTTCACCACTGAAAATGACCGTTTGTTCTGCTACCAAACGAAAAGTCTTTGCTTTGAACGCACGCCTTTGGACAACACCAAAAAGACCCAGTTTTGTCTTGGCGTTTTCAATGCACAATAGTCTCCTAGACGCCGTGCGTGGTCCGTATTTCCAGCAGAGCTCTTTTCCATCCAGGTCTTTCAATTCTCTTCCTCATTTTCCTATTTACTCTTTCAGCAGACCGAACATAAGCTATTTTACGGCAGCTTGTGCCGCTCGTCCAGAATTTCCGTGTTGACGCACGAGATAAATTCTGGGTACGTAACTCCTTGGTAAAGTCGGCATGCAAATAAAGTCCTCCAATTCTTATTTCACCTATGTTTTGCATAAGCGTCGAGTCATCCAGTCCTACTGGCAAAATATTGTACCTAGCGCATTACTTACAAAGCAAAACACGCCAAAGTTGCCTATTAAGTATGCATGAGCATGCATCAGCTTCTCTATTCCGTTTAGAATATTTAATATGGCAATACGCATGCGCACGTAGTAAATACGCACCACTCGCACCACATGGATGACAAAATGACTAAAAATTACATAATGTTTAAATAGAAATTTTTCATCCATAGTTTGATAGGTAGGACCGGTACTTTGCTGCGCGTTTGGAGTGGGATTGTCACGAATGGTTTAGGGGCCGACACATCTCTCCCTCACTGGCTGTCATGGGATGACGGAATATTCACTCGGGTGTGCGAGGTGCTGGGCTCAGTTGGTATAAGCGATCCCCGGGCCGAAATCTCGGGGTTAATCGTCAGGGTACAGCGCTCCAAACACGGAGGTACCGTTACCGGCTGAGTTTTTTTTTTTTCTTTTTTTTTTTTTTTTTTTTTTTTTTTTTTTTTCAAAGCTTGTTTTTGATTTCTCATAGAACCCGCGCGAGGTCATTGCAACTGAACTTTACCAAGAGAGTCTTGCCTTCATCGGTAATCGCAAGCGACTGACAGGTAACGTATCCGTTTTCATACCTTTAATCCCCAAAAGCCTTGGAGTGATCCGCATCGAATTTTATGACGAGAATTAAGGACAGGATCGTCCTATAGCAATTGTGTAGGGGACCACAGTCAAATAACAATTTAAATTTTGATGTAGCGATTTAAAGGGTTAATACACCACATATACATCAGCAGTTTATTTGAACCCTTGCCTAAATGAGACTCCACTGCAATGGCTCCCGGGTCGCCAGGGACCCAGATACTGTAATGATGCAGCACCGTTACTGCTTGAAAAATTTTAGTGAAAGTTGAAATGCACCGCGCTGTTACTGTCAAATGCTTAGCGTGTTGTTCGAACTTAACTTTAGCACCCAATCAATTCAGCAGAGCTCTCGATTTTCACCACTGAAAATGACCGTTTGTTCTGCTACCAAACGAAAAGTCTTTGCTTTGAACGCACGCCTTTGGACAACACCAAAAAGACCCAGTTTTGTCTTGGCGTTTTCAATGCACAATAGTCTCCTAGACGCCGTGCGTGGTCCGTATTTCCAGCAGAGCTCTTTTCCATCCAGGTCTTTCAATTCTCTTCCTCATTTTCCTATTTACTCTTTCAGCAGACCGAACATAAGCTATTTTACGGCAGCTTGTGCCGCTCGTCCAGAATTTCCGTGTTGACGCACGAGATAAATTCTGGGTACGTAACTCCTTGGTAAAGTCGGCATGCAAATAAAGTCCGCCAATTCTTATTTCACCTATGTTTTGCATAAGCGTCGAGTCATCCAGTCCTACTGGCAAAATATTGTACCTAGCGCATTACTTACAAAGCAAAACACGCCAAAGTTGCCTATTAAGTATGCATGAGCATGCATCAGCTTCTCTATTCCGTTTAGAATATTTAATATGGCAATACGCATGCGCACGTAGTAAATACGCACCACTCGCACCACATGGATGACAAAATGACTAAAAATTACATAATGTTTAAATAGAAATTTTTCATCCATAGTTTGATAGGTAGGACCGGTACTTTGCTGCGCGTTTGGAGTGGGATTGTCACGAATGGTTTAGGGGCCGACACATCTCTCCCTCACTGGCTGTCATGGGATGACGGAATATTCACTCGGGTGTGCGAGGTGCTGGGCTCAGTTGGTATAAGCGATCCCCGGGCCGAAATCTCGGGGTTAATCGTCAGGGTACAGCGCTCCAAACACGGAGGTACCGTTACCGGCTGAGTTTTTTTTTTTTCTTTTTTTTTTTTTTTTTTTTTTTTCAAAGCTTGTTTTTGATTTCTCATAGAACCCGCGCGAGGTCATTGCAACTGAACTTTACCAAGAGAGTCTTGCCTTCATCGGTAATCGCAAGCGACTGACAGGTAACGTATCCGTTTTCATACCTTTAATCCCCAAAAGCCTTGGAGTGATCCGCATCGAATTTTATGACGAGAATTAAGGACAGGATCGTCCTATAGCAATTGTGTAGGGGACCACAGTCAAATAACAATTTAAATTTTGATGTAGCGATTTAAAGGGTTAATACACCACATATACATCAGCAGTTTATTTGAACCCTTGCCTAAATGAGACTCCACTGCAATGGCTGCCGGGTCGCCAGGGACCCAGATACTGTAATGATGCAGCACCGTTACTGCTTGAAAAATTTTAGTGAAAGTTGAAATGCACCGCGCTGTTACTGTCAAATGCTTAGCGTGTTGTTCGAACTTAACTTTAGCACCCAATCAATTCAGCAGAGCTCTCGATTTTCACCACTGAAAATGACCGTTTGTTCTGCTACCAAACGAAAAGTCTTTGCTTTGAACGCACGCCTTTGGACAACACCAAAAAGACCCAGTTTTGTCTTGGCGTTTTCAATGCACAATAGTCTCCTAGACGCCGTGCGTGGTCCGTATTTCCAGCAGAGCTCTTTTCCATCCAGGTCTTTCAATTCTCTTCCTCATTTTCCTATTTACTCTTTCAGCAGACCGAACATAAGCTATTTTACGGCAGCTTGTGCCGCTCGTCCAGAATTTCCGTGTTGACGCACGAGATAAATTCTGGGTACGTAACTCCTTGGTAAAGTCGGCATGCAAATAAAGTCCGCCAATTCTTATTTCACCTATGTTTTGCATAAGCGTCGAGTCATCCAGTCCTACTGGCAAAATATTGTACCTAGCGCATTACTTACAAAGCAAAACACGCCAAAGTTGCCTATTAAGTATGCATGAGCATGCATCAGCTTCTCTATTCCGTTTAGAATATTTAATATGGCAATACGCATGCGCACGTAGTAAATACGCACCACTCGCACCACATGGATGACAAAATGACTAAAAATTACATAATGTTTAAATAGAAATTTTTCATCCATAGTTTGATAGGTAGGACCGGTACTTTGCTGCGCGTTTGGAGTGGGATTGTCACGAATGGTTTAGGGGCCGACACATCTCTCCCTCACTGGCTGTCATGGGATGACGGAATATTCACTCGGGTGTGCGAGGTGCTGGGCTCAGTTGGTATAAGCGATCCCCGGGCCGAAATCTCGGGGTTAATCGTCAGGGTACAGCGCTCCAAACACGGAGGTACCGTTACCGGCTGAGTTTTTTTTTTTTCTTTTTTTTTTCTTTTTTTTTTTTTTTTTTTTTTTTTTCAAAGCTTGTTTTTGATTTCTCATAGAACCCGCGCGAGGTCATTGCAACTGAACTTTACCAAGAGAGTCTTGCCTTCATCGGTAATCGCAAGCGACTGACAGGTAACGTATCCGTTTTCATACCTTTAATCCCCAAAAGCCTTGGAGTGATCCGCATCGAATTTTATGACGAGAATTAAGGACAGGATCGTCCTATAGCAATTGTGTAGGGGACCACAGTCAAATAACAATTTAAATTTTGATGTAGCGATTTAAAGGGTTAATACACCACATATACATCAGCAGTTTATTTGAACCCTTGCCTAAATGAGACTCCACTGCAATGGCTCCCGGGTCGCCAGGGACCCAGATACTGTAATGATGCAGCACCGTTACTGCTTGAAAAATTTTAGTGAAAGTTGAAATGCACCGCGCTGTTACTGTCAAATGCTTAGCGTGTTGTTCGAACTTAACTTTAGCACCCAATCAATTCAGCAGAGCTCTCGATTTTCACCACTGAAAATGACCGTTTGTTCTGCTACCAAACGAAAAGTCTTTGCTTTGAACGCACGCCTTTGGACAACACCAAAAAGACCCAGTTTTGTCTTGGCGTTTTCAATGCACAATAGTCTCCTAGACGCCGTGCGTGGTCCGTATTTCCAGCAGAGCTCTTTTCCATCCAGGTCTTTCAATTCTCTTCCTCATTTTCCTATTTACTCTTTCAGCAGACCGAACATAAGCTATTTTACGGCAGCTTGTGCCGCTCGTCCAGAATTTCCGTGTTGACGCACGAGATAAATTCTGGGTACGTAACTCCTTGGTAAAGTCGGCATGCAAATAAAGTCCGCCAATTCTTATTTCACCTATGTTTTGCATAAGCGTCGAGTCATCCAGTCCTACTGGCAAAATATTGTACCTAGCGCATTACTTACAAAGCAAAACACGCCAAAGTTGCCTATTAAGTATGCATGAGCATGCATCAGCTTCTCTATTCCGTTTAGAATATTTAATATGGCAATACGCATGCGCACGTAGTAAATACGCACCACTCGCACCACATGGATGACAAAATGACTAAAAATTACATAATGTTTAAATAGAAATTTTTCATCCATAGTTTGATAGGTAGGACCGGTACTTTGCTGCGCGTTTGGAGTGGGATTGTCACGAATGGTTTAGGGGCCGACACATCTCTCCCTCACTGGCTGTCATGGGATGACGGAATATTCACTCGGGTGTGCGAGGTGCTGGGCTCAGTTGGTATAAGCGATCCCCGGGCCGAAATCTCGGGGTTAATCGTCAGGGTACAGCGCTCCAAACACGGAGGTACCGTTACCGGCTGAGTTTTTTTTTTTTCTTTTTTTTTCTTCTTTTTTTTTTTCAAAGCTTGTTTTTGATTTCTCATAGAACCCGCGCGAGGTCATTGCAACTGAACTTTACCAAGAGAGTCTTGCCTTCATCGGTAATCGCAAGCGACTGACAGGTAACGTATCCGTTTTCATACCTTTAATCCCCAAAAGCCTTGGAGTGATCCGCATCGAATTTTATGACGAGAATTAAGGACAGGATCGTCCTATAGCAATTGTGTAGGGGACCACAGTCAAATAACAATTTAAATTTTGATGTAGCGATTTAAAGGGTTAATACACCACATATACATCAGCAGTTTATTTGAACCCTTGCCTAAATGAGACTCCACTGCAATGGCTGCCGGGTCGCCAGGGACCCAGATACTGTAATGATGCAGCACCGTTACTGCTTGAAAAATTTTAGTGAAAGTTGAAATGCACCGCGCTGTTACTGTCAAATGCTTAGCGTGTTGTTCGAACTTAACTTTAGCACCCAATCAATTCAGCAGAGCTCTCGATTTTCACCACTGAAAATGACCGTTTGTTCTGCTACCAAACGAAAAGTCTTTGCTTTGAACGCACGCCTTTGGACAACACCAAAAAGACCCAGTTTTGTCTTGGCGTTTTCAATGCACAATAGTCTCCTAGACGCCGTGCGTGGTCCGTATTTCCAGCAGAGCTCTTTTCCATCCAGGTCTTTCAATTCTCTTCCTCATTTTCCTATTTACTCTTTCAGCAGACCGAACATAAGCTATTTTACGGCAGCTTGTGCCGCTCGTCCAGAATTTCCGTGTTGACGCACGAGATAAATTCTGGGTACGTAACTCCTTGGTAAAGTCGGCATGCAAATAAAGTCCGCCAATTCTTATTTCACCTATGTTTTGCATAAGCGTCGAGTCATCCAGTCCTACTGGCAAAATATTGTACCTAGCGCATTACTTACAAAGCAAAACACGCCAAAGTTGCCTATTAAGTATGCATGAGCATCCATCAGCTTCTCTATTCCGTTTAGAATATTTAATATGGCAATACGCATGCGCACGTAGTAAATACGCACCACTCGCACCACATGGATGACAAAATGACTAAAAATTACATAATGTTTAAATAGAAATTTTTCATCCATAGTTTGATAGGTAGGACCGGTACTTTGCTGCGCGTTTGGAGTGGGATTGTCACGAATGGTTTAGGGGCCGACACATCTCTCCCTCACTGGCTGTCATGGGATGACGGAATATTCACTCGGGTGTGCGAGGTGCTGGGCTCAGTTGGTATAAGCGATCCCCGGGCCGAAATCTCGGGGTTAATCGTCAGGGTACAGCGCTCCAAACACGGAGGTACCGTTACCGGCTGAGTTTTTTTTTTTTCTTTTTTTTTTTTTTTTTTTTTTTCAAAGCTTGTTTTTGATTTCTCATAGAACCCGCGCGAGGTCATTGCAACTGAACTTTACCAAGAGAGTCTTGCCTTCATCGGTAATCGCAAGCGACTGACAGGTAACGTATCCGTTTTCATACCTTTAATCCCCAAAAGCCTTGGAGTGATCCGCATCGAATTTTATGACGAGAATTAAGGACAGGATCGTCCTATAGCAATTGTGTAGGGGACCACAGTCAAATAACAATTTAAATTTTGATGTAGCGATTTAAAGGGTTAATACACCACATATACATCAGCAGTTTATTTGAACCCTTGCCTAAATGAGACTCCACTGCAATGGCTGCCGGGTCGCCAGGGACCCAGATACTGTAATGATGCAGCACCGTTACTGCTTGAAAAATTTTAGTGAAAGTTGAAATGCACCGCGCTGTTACTGTCAAATGCTTAGCGTGTTGTTCGAACTTAACTTTAGCACCCAATCAATTCAGCAGAGCTCTCGATTTTCACCACTGAAAATGACCGTTTGTTCTGCTACCAAACGAAAAGTCTTTGCTTTGAACGCACGCCTTTGGACAACACCAAAAAGACCCAGTTTTGTCTTGGCGTTTTCAATGCACAATAGTCTCCTAGACGCCGTGCGTGGTCCGTATTTCCAGCAGAGCTCTTTTCCATCCAGGTCTTTCAATTCTCTTCCTCATTTTCCTATTTACTCTTTCAGCAGACCGAACATAAGCTATTTTACGGCAGCTTGTGCCGCTCGTCCAGAATTTCCGTGTTGACGCACGAGATAAATTCTGGGTACGTAACTCCTTGGTAAAGTCGGCATGCAAATAAAGTCCGCCAATTCTTATTTCACCTATGTTTTGCATAAGCGTCGAGTCATCCAGTCCTACTGGCAAAATATTGTACCTAGCGCATTACTTACAAAGCAAAACACGCCAAAGTTGCCTATTAAGTATGCATGAGCATGCATCAGCTTCTCTATTCCGTTTAGAATATTTAATATGGCAATACGCATGCGCACGTAGTAAATACGCACCACTCGCACCACATGGATGACAAAATGACTAAAAATTACATAATGTTTAAATAGAAATTTTTCATCCATAGTTTGATAGGTAGGACCGGTACTTTGCTGCGCGTTTGGAGTGGGATTGTCACGAATGGTTTAGGGGCCGACACATCTCTCCCTCACTGGCTGTCATGGGATGACGGAATATTCACTCGGGTGTGCGAGGTGCTGGGCTCAGTTGGTATAAGCGATCCCCGGGCCGAAATCTCGGGGTTAATCGTCAGGGTACAGCGCTCCAAACACGGAGGTACCGTTACCGGCTGAGTTTTTTTTTTTTTTTTTTTTTTTTTCAAAGCTTGTTTTTGATTTCTCATAGAACCCGCGCGAGGTCATTGCAACTGAACTTTACCAAGAGAGTCTTGCCTTCATCGGTAATCGCAAGCGACTGACAGGTAACGTATCCGTTTTCATACCTTTAATCCCCAAAAGCCTTGGAGTGATCCGCATCGAATTTTATGACGAGAATTAAGGACAGGATCGTCCTATAGCAATTGTGTAGGGGACCACAGTCAAATAACAATTTAAATTTTGATGTAGCGATTTAAAGGGTTAATACACCACATATACATCAGCAGTTTATTTGAACCCTTGCCTAAATGAGACTCCACTGCAATGGCTGCCGGGTCGCCAGGGACCCAGATACTGTAATGATGCAGCACCGTTACTGCTTGAAAAATTTTAGTGAAAGTTGAAATGCACCGCGCTGTTACTGTCAAATGCTTAGCGTGTTGTTCCAACTTAACTTTAGCACCCAATCAATTCAGCAGAGCTCTCGATTTTCACCACTGAAAATGACCGTTTGTTCTGCTACCAAACGAAAAGTCTTTGCTTTGAACGCACGCCTTTGGACAACACCAAAAAGACCCAGTTTTGTCTTGGCGTTTTCAATGCACAATAGTCTCCTAGACGCCGTGCGTGGTCCGTATTTCCAGCAGAGCTCTTTTCCATCCAGGTCTTTCAATTCTCTTCCTCATTTTCCTATTTACTCTTTCAGCAGACCGAACATAAGCTATTTTACGGCAGCTTGTGCCGCTCGTCCAGAATTTCCGTGTTGACGCACGAGATAAATTCTGGGTACGTAACTCCTTGGTAAAGTCGGCATGCAAATAAAGTCCGCCAATTCTTATTTCACCTATGTTTTGCATAAGCGTCGAGTCATCCAGTCCTACTGGCAAAATATTGTACCTAGCGCATTACTTACAAAGCAAAACACGCCAAAGTTGCCTATTAAGTATGCATGAGCATGCATCAGCTTCTCTATTCCGTTTAGAATATTTAATATGGCAATACGCATGCGCACGTAGTAAATACGCACCACTCGCACCACATGGATGACAAAATGACTAAAAATTACATAATGTTTAAATAGAAATTTTTCATCCATAGTTTGATAGGTAGGACCGGTACTTTGCTGCGCGTTTGGAGTGGGATTGTCACGAATGGTTTAGGGGCCGACACATCTCTCCCTCACTGGCTGTCATGGGATGACGGAATATTCACTCGGGTGTGCGAGGTGCTGGGCTCAGTTGGTATAAGCGATCCCCGGGCCGAAATCTCGGGGTTAATCGTCAGGGTACAGCGCTCCAAACACGGAGGTACCGTTACCGGCTGAGTTTTTTTTTTTTTTTTTTTTTTTTCAAAGCTTGTTTTTGATTTCTCATAGAACCCGCGCGAGGTCATTGCAACTGAACTTTACCAAGAGAGTCTTGCCTTCATCGGTAATCGCAAGCGACTGACAGGTAACGTATCCGTTTTCATACCTTTAATCCCCAAAAGCCTTGGAGTGATCCGCATCGAATTTTATGACGAGAATTAAGGACAGGATCGTCCTATAGCAATTGTGTAGGGGACCACAGTCAAATAACAATTTAAATTTTGATGTAGCGATTTAAAGGGTTAATACACCACATATACATCAGCAGTTTATTTGAACCCTTGCCTAAATGAGACTCCACTGCAATGGCTCCCGGGTCGCCAGGGACCCAGATACTGTAATGATGCAGCACCGTTACTGCTTGAAAAATTTTAGTGAAAGTTGAAATGCACCGCGCTGTTACTGTCAAATGCTTAGCGTGTTGTTCGAACTTAACTTTAGCACCCAATCAATTCAGCAGAGCTCTCGATTTTCACCACTGAAAATGACCGTTTGTTCTGCTACCAAACGAAAAGTCTTTGCTTTGAACGCACGCCTTTGGACAACACCAAAAAGACCCAGTTTTGTCTTGGCGTTTTCAATGCACAATAGTCTCCTAGACGCCGTGCGTGGTCCGTATTTCCAGCAGAGCTCTTTTCCATCCAGGTCTTTCAATTCTCTTCCTCATTTTCCTATTTACTCTTTCAGCAGACCGAACATAAGCTATTTTACGGCAGCTTGTGCCGCTCGTCCAGAATTTCCGTGTTGACGCACGAGATAAATTCTGGGTACGTAACTCCTTGGTAAAGTCGGCATGCAAATAAAGTCCGCCAATTCTTATTTCACCTATGTTTTGCATAAGCGTCGAGTCATCCAGTCCTACTGGCAAAATATTGTACCTAGCGCATTACTTACAAAGCAAAACACGCCAAAGTTGCCTATTAAGTATGCATGAGCATGCATCAGCTTCTCTATTCCGTTTAGAATATTTAATATGGCAATACGCATGCGCACGTAGTAAATACGCACCACTCGCACCACATGGATGACAAAATGACTAAAAATTACATAATGTTTAAATAGAAATTTTTCATCCATAGTTTGATAGGTAGGACCGGTACTTTGCTGCGCGTTTGGAGTGGGATTGTCACGAATGGTTTAGGGGCCGACACATCTCTCCCTCACTGGCTGTCATGGGATGACGGAATATTCACTCGGGTGTGCGAGGTGCTGGGCTCAGTTGGTATAAGCGATCCCCGGGCCGAAATCTCGGGGTTAATCGTCAGGGTACAGCGCTCCAAACACGGAGGTACCGTTACCGGCTGAGTTTTTTTTTTTTCTTTTTTTTTTTCAAAGCTTGTTTTTGATTTCTCATAGAACCCGCGCGAGGTCATTGCAACTGAACTTTACCAAGAGAGTCTTGCCTTCATCGGTAATCGCAAGCGACTGACAGGTAACGTATCCGTTTTCATACCTTTAATCCCCAAAAGCCTTGGAGTGATCCGCATCGAATTTTATGACGAGAATTAAGGACAGGATCGTCCTATAGCAATTGTGTAGGGGACCACAGTCAAATAACAATTTAAATTTTGATGTAGCGATTTAAAGGGTTAATACACCACATATACATCAGTAGTTTATTTGAACCCTTGCCTAAATGAGACTCCACTGCAATGGCTGCCGGGTCGCCAGGGACCCAGATACTGTAATGATGCAGCACCGTTACTGCTTGAAAAATTTTAGTGAAAGTTGAAATGCACCGCGCTGTTACTGTCAAATGCTTAGCGTGTTGTTCCAACTTAACTTTAGCACCCAATCAATTCAGCAGAGCTCTCGATTTTCACCACTGAAAATGACCGTTTGTTCTGCTACCAAACGAAAAGTCTTTGCTTTGAACGCACGCCTTTGGACAACACCAAAAAGACCCAGTTTTGTCTTGGCGTTTTCAATGCACAATAGTCTCCTAGACGCCGTGCGTGGTCCGTATTTCCAGCAGAGCTCTTTTCCATCCAGGTCTTTCAATTCTCTTCCTCATTTTCCTATTTACTCTTTCAGCAGACCGAACATAAGCTATTTTACGGCAGCTTGTGCCGCTCGTCCAGAATTTCCGTGTTGACGCACGAGATAAATTCTGGGTACGTAACTCCTTGGTAAAGTCGGCATGCAAATAAAGTCCGCCAATTCTTATTTCACCTATGTTTTGCATAAGCGTCGAGTCATCCAGTCCTACTGGCAAAATATTGTACCTAGCGCATTACTTACAAAGCAAAACACGCCAAAGTTGCCTATTAAGTATGCATGAGCATGCATCAGCTTCTCTATTCCGTTTAGAATATTTAATATGGCAATACGCATGCGCACGTAGTAAATACGCACCACTCGCACCACATGGATGACAAAATGACTAAAAATTACATAATGTTTAAATAGAAATTTTTCATCCATAGTTTGATATGGGTCCGGGCCGTTAAAAGTCGAGAGACTTGGCCCCTGTTCCGTTTGGGTACGCCTTTTGACGCTTGTGGTACGCCTTGTCACTTGCATCTTGTTTTTACTTGGTGCGTTCTGTGACGTTTTTTGTTTTTTATTGGGCGCGTCGTGTGCCTCCCGGGCCTTCCTACCCTTGTTGGTTTGCGGGCCTTGTGGAGGTTCCTGTGCCTTTTTACCATGTCGGCGGTTATCCAGTGCCCTACCAGCCTGGTGGCTTTCTTCCCGGCGAGTATTTACCAGTCCGTTGGTTCGTCCATGGTCCTCCCTGAGCTGTTGAGGTCTGTTCGCCGTGAGAGTTTGTCTGCCGTTCAGTTTTTGCGAAGTGGTGCTGTCCGCCTGACCTTTAAAGAGGTCACTGACTGTGATTCTGTGGTGTCTAATGGCCTGATGTACGGTGACGTTCCGCTCCGTGTTGTTGGCGTTGAGACCAGATCGCGTTTGGTCTACCTTCGAGACTGTCCGGCTGAAGTGCCTGATAATGTTGTCCGTCGTTTTTTTGCTTCATACGGGGAAGTCCACTCTGTGTCTCTTGGTGAGCACGAGGGCTTCCCTGGTCTGTTAAATGGTAATCGTGTCGTTAAGATGTCAATCACCAAAGACATCCCTGGCTCAGTGCGTGTTGCGGGGTTTGACTGCCGTGTCTGGTACCGTCGACAACCTGCCTTTTGTACGATATGTAAGCAGTCCGGTCATCGGGGAAAGTCATGCCCGCTGAGCGGTCTGTGCCGTAGATGCCGTCAACCTGGTCACCATGCCCGTGAGTGCCGAAATGCCTGGGGTTCATCTAATGCTCCAGTTCCTCCTGTGGTTCCTACGTCATCTGCTGCCGTGGCTCCTGCGGGTGCTCCGGCTAACGCGCCTGCTGTGGTGGCTGATGATGCTGGTCCTGCTGTTGATAATGTTGCCGAAGTATCTGTGGATGTTCCCCCTGCCAACGCTGCGGCGTCTCTGGCTCCTCCCTCCATTGATGCTGAAATGTCTGATGATTCCAGTGATGACGAGGAGATGTCTGATGCTATGGAGCAGTTAGCCTCTGGCGATGAAGAACTCCTTGCCGCTGCTGCTGCCGCTAACTCAGTTGCTGAGGAACTTGGGCCTGGTCCCCGCAGGTCCAAGCGTCTTCGTGAGAAAAGGGCTCCCCCTCGTAATGCTGTTGCTGCCTCCTCTGAGGAAGTTATTTCTCCCTCTGTGTGTATGGATGTTTCTCTGGACGAGGCTCCTTCTGTTTCTTTTCTACGTACCCATGGTGAGGTGTGGCGCGATTTGGCCTCCTGGGAGGAAATTCGTGCTCACAGGCGCCATGGTTATCGGATGTGCCTTGCTGGGGATACCCCTCGCTGGCTGTACTTTGGTTCGTTGTCTGGTGTGCCTCCTTGTCCTGTTAAACCTGTTGATCAGAATCACTCAGATGGTCACTTAGTTTCTTCTCCCTTTGAGTATTCTCCTTATCGTGTCATTGTTACTGCTCTTGCCGAGGATGGTCTCCTCAGTTACATGGATTTTGGTAAGCACACCAGATCCGTGTTGGATCCCTCCAAGGACCTTCATGTTGAGTATTGTCGTTTTCTGCACTATTGTCGTTTTCCTGAGTCTCGTCCCACTTACTGTCTTCCCCTGGAATCTTCTCCTTGTCTTCCGGATCAGCCTGCTAGTGTTGTGTTCGGTCCATCGGGGTGAGGAGCCGGAGTGTTGCTTACCTTGGTGGGCGGTCACTTGTTTTTCCTGTTTGTCTTTTGCGTGTGAGTTTCCTTGCACTTGGTGTCCTTCATTGGTCTACTGTGCGGGTTTCTCTCTGTGTCCGTTGTGTGTGCCCTCGGGCGCAATGTTTGGAGGACCTTGTTTTTTCGTTTTTTGTTGTCTTAATTATGTGGAGGCGGGGTTCGACCCCCCGGCGAGTTTGGCGGCCTGGTGCCCCTCCGTTTTTGGTGAACCCTCCCTTTAGCATTGCACTCCTCCGCTTAGGGTGGGATTAGATGTTAGGTCCGGGAGCCATTGCACTCACCCTACTGGGGGGCTACCCGTTCGCCAAATTAAAAAAAAAAAAAGTTTGATAGGTAGGACCGGTACTTTGCTGCGCGTTTGGAGTGGGATTGTCACGAATGGTTTAGGGGCCGACACATCTCTCCCTCACTGGCTGTCATGGGATGACGGAATATTCACTCGGGTGTGCGAGGTGCTGGGCTCAGTTGGTATAAGCGATCCCCGGGCCGAAATCTCGGGGTTAATCGTCAGGGTACAGCGCTCCAAACACGGAGGTACCGTTACCGGCTGAGTTTTTTTTTTTTTTTTTTTTTTTTCAAAGCTTGTTTTTGATTTCTCATAGAACCCGCGCGAGGTCATTGCAACTGAACTTTACCAAGAGAGTCTTGCCTTCATCGGTAATCGCAAGCGACTGACAGGTAACGTATCCGTTTTCATACCTTTAATCCCCAAAAGCCTTGGAGTGATCCGCATCGAATTTTATGACGAGAATTAAGGACAGGATCGTCCTATAGCAATTGTGTAGGGGACCACAGTCAAATAACAATTTAAATTTTGATGTAGCGATTTAAAGGGTTAATACACCACATATACATCAGCAGTTTATTTGAACCCTTGCCTAAATGAGACTCCACTGCAATGGCTGCCGGGTCGCCAGGGACCCAGATACTGTAATGATGCAGCACCGTTACTGCTTGAAAAATTTTAGTGAAAGTTGAAATGCACCGCGCTGTTACTGTCAAATGCTTAGCGTGTTGTTCGAACTTAACTTTAGCACCCAATCAATTCAGCAGAGCTCTCGATTTTCACCACTGAAAATGACCGTTTGTTCTGCTACCAAACGAAAAGTCTTTGCTTTGAACGCACGCCTTTGGACAACACCAAAAAGACCCAGTTTTGTCTTGGCGTTTTCAATGCACAATAGTCTCCTAGACGCCGTGCGTGGTCCGTATTTCCAGCAGAGCTCTTTTCCATCCAGGTCTTTCAATTCTCTTCCTCATTTTCCTATTTACTCTTTCAGCAGACCGAACATAAGCTATTTTACGGCAGCTTGTGCCGCTCGTCCAGAATTTCCGTGTTGACGCACGAGATAAATTCTGGGTACGTAACTCCTTGGTAAAGTCGGCATGCAAATAAAGTCCGCCAATTCTTATTTCACCTATGTTTTGCATAAGCGTCGAGTCATCCAGTCCTACTGGCAAAATATTGTACCTAGCGCATTACTTACAAAGCAAAACACGCCAAAGTTGCCTATTAAGTATGCATGAGCATGCATCAGCTTCTCTATTCCGTTTAGAATATTTAATATGGCAATACGCATGCGCACGTAGTAAATACGCACCACTCGCACCACATGGATGACAAAATGACTAAAAATTACATAATGTTTAAATAGAAATTTTTCATCCATAGTTTGATAGGTAGGACCGGTACTTTGCTGCGCGTTTGGAGTGGGATTGTCACGAATGGTTTAGGGGCCGACACATCTCTCCCTCACTGGCTGTCATGGGATGACGGAATATTCACTCGGGTGTGCGAGGTGCTGGGCTCAGTTGGTATAAGCGATCCCCGGGCCGAAATCTCGGGGTTAATCGTCAGGGTACAGCGCTCCAAACACGGAGGTACCGTTACCGGCTGAGTTTTTTTTTTTTCTTTTTTTTTTTTTTTTTTTTTTTCAAAGCTTGTTTTTGATTTCTCATAGAACCCGCGCGAGGTCATTGCAACTGAACTTTACCAAGAGAGTCTTGCCTTCATCGGTAATCGCAAGCGACTGACAGGTAACGTATCCGTTTTCATACCTTTAATCCCCAAAAGCCTTGGAGTGATCCGCATCGAATTTTATGACGAGAATTAAGGACAGGATCGTCCTATAGCAATTGTGTAGGGGACCACAGTCAAATAACAATTTAAATTTTGATGTAGCGATTTAAAGGGTTAATACACCACATATACATCAGCAGTTTATTTGAACCCTTGCCTAAATGAGACTCCACTGCAATGGCTGCCGGGTCGCCAGGGACCCAGATACTGTAATGATGCAGCACCGTTACTGCTTGAAAAATTTTAGTGAAAGTTGAAATGCACCGCGCTGTTACTGTCAAATGCTTAGCGTGTTGTTCGAACTTAACTTTAGCACCCAATCAATTCAGCAGAGCTCTCGATTTTCACCACTGAAAATGACCGTTTGTTCTGCTACCAAACGAAAAGTCTTTGCTTTGAACGCACGCCTTTGGACAACACCAAAAAGACCCAGTTTTGTCTTGGCGTTTTCAATGCACAATAGTCTCCTAGACGCCGTGCGTGGTCCGTATTTCCAGCAGAGCTCTTTTCCATCCAGGTCTTTCAATTCTCTTCCTCATTTTCCTATTTACTCTTTCAGCAGACCGAACATAAGCTATTTTACGGCAGCTTGTGCCGCTCGTCCAGAATTTCCGTGTTGACGCACGAGATAAATTCTGGGTACGTAACTCCTTGGTAAAGTCGGCATGCAAATAAAGTCCGCCAATTCTTATTTCACCTATGTTTTGCATAAGCGTCGAGTCATCCAGTCCTACTGGCAAAATATTGTACCTAGCGCATTACTTACAAAGCAAAACACGCCAAAGTTGCCTATTAAGTATGCATGAGCATGCATCAGCTTCTCTATTCCGTTTAGAATATTTAATATGGCAATACGCATGCGCACGTAGTAAATACGCACCACTCGCACCACATGGATGACAAAATGACTAAAAATTACATAATGTTTAAATAGAAATTTTTCATCCATAGTTTGATAGGTAGGACCGGTACTTTGCTGCGCGTTTGGAGTGGGATTGTCACGAATGGTTTAGGGGCCGACACATCTCTCCCTCACTGGCTGTCATGGGATGACGGAATATTCACTCGGGTGTGCGAGGTGCTGGGCTCAGTTGGTATAAGCGATCCCCGGGCCGAAATCTCGGGGTTAATCGTCAGGGTACAGCGCTCCAAACACGGAGGTACCGTTACCGGCTGAGTTTTTTTTTTTTCTTTTTTTTTTTTTTTTTTTTTTTCAAAGCTTGTTTTTGATTTCTCATAGAACCCGCGCGAGGTCATTGCAACTGAACTTTACCAAGAGAGTCTTGCCTTCATCGGTAATCGCAAGCGACTGACAGGTAACGTATCCGTTTTCATACCTTTAATCCCCAAAAGCCTTGGAGTGATCCGCATCGAATTTTATGACGAGAATTAAGGACAGGATCGTCCTATAGCAATTGTGTAGGGGACCACAGTCAAATAACAATTTAAATTTTGATGTAGCGATTTAAAGGGTTAATACACCACATATACATCAGCAGTTTATTTGAACCCTTGCCTAAATGAGACTCCACTGCAATGGCTGCCGGGTCGCCAGGGACCCAGATACTGTAATGATGCAGCACCGTTACTGCTTGAAAAATTTTAGTGAAAGTTGAAATGCACCGCGCTGTTACTGTCAAATGCTTAGCGTGTTGTTCCAACTTAACTTTAGCACCCAATCAATTCAGCAGAGCTCTCGATTTTCACCACTGAAAATGACCGTTTGTTCTGCTACCAAACGAAAAGTCTTTGCTTTGAACGCACGCCTTTGGACAACACCAAAAAGACCCAGTTTTGTCTTGGCGTTTTCAATGCACAATAGTCTCCTAGACGCCGTGCGTGGTCCGTATTTCCAGCAGAGCTCTTTTCCATCCAGGTCTTTCAATTCTCTTCCTCATTTTCCTATTTACTCTTTCAGCAGACCGAACATAAGCTATTTTACGGCAGCTTGTGCCGCTCGTCCAGAATTTCCGTGTTGACGCACGAGATAAATTCTGGGTACGTAACTCCTTGGTAAAGTCGGCATGCAAATAAAGTCCGCCAATTCTTATTTCACCTATGTTTTGCATAAGCGTCGAGTCATCCAGTCCTACTGGCAAAATATTGTACCTAGCGCATTACTTACAAAGCAAAACACGCCAAAGTTGCCTATTAAGTATGCATGAGCATGCATCAGCTTCTCTATTCCGTTTAGAATATTTAATATGGCAATACGCATGCGCACGTAGTAAATACGCACCACTCGCACCACATGGATGACAAAATGACTAAAAATTACATAATGTTTAAATAGAAATTTTTCATCCATAGTTTGATAGGTAGGACCGGTACTTTGCTGCGCGTTTGGAGTGGGATTGTCACGAATGGTTTAGGGGCCGACACATCTCTCCCTCACTGGCTGTCATGGGATGACGGAATATTCACTCGGGTGTGCGAGGTGCTGGGCTCAGTTGGTATAAGCGATCCCCGGGCCGAAATCTCGGGGTTAATCGTCAGGGTACAGCGCTCCAAACACGGAGGTACCGTTACCGGCTGAGTTTTTTTTTTTTTTTTTTTTTTTTCAAAGCTTGTTTTTGATTTCTCATAGAACCCGCGCGAGGTCATTGCAACTGAACTTTACCAAGAGAGTCTTGCCTTCATCGGTAATCGCAAGCGACTGACAGGTAACGTATCCGTTTTCATACCTTTAATCCCCAAAAGCCTTGGAGTGATCCGCATCGAATTTTATGACGAGAATTAAGGACAGGATCGTCCTATAGCAATTGTGTAGGGGACCACAGTCAAATAACAATTTAAATTTTGATGTAGCGATTTAAAGGGTTAATACACCACATATACATCAGCAGTTTATTTGAACCCTTGCCTAAATGAGACTCCACTGCAATGGCTGCCGGGTCGCCAGGGACCCAGATACTGTAATGATGCAGCACCGTTACTGCTTGAAAAATTTTAGTGAAAGTTGAAATGCACCGCGCTGTTACTGTCAAATGCTTAGCGTGTTGTTCCAACTTAACTTTAGCACCCAATCAATTCAGCAGAGCTCTCGATTTTCACCACTGAAAATGACCGTTTGTTCTGCTACCAAACGAAAAGTCTTTGCTTTGAACGCACGCCTTTGGACAACACCAAAAAGACCCAGTTTTGTCTTGGCGTTTTCAATGCACAATAGTCTCCTAGACGCCGTGCGTGGTCCGTATTTCCAGCAGAGCTCTTTTCCATCCAGGTCTTTCAATTCTCTTCCTCATTTTCCTATTTACTCTTTCAGCAGACCGAACATAAGCTATTTTACGGCAGCTTGTGCCGCTCGTCCAGAATTTCCGTGTTGACGCACGAGATAAATTCTGGGTACGTAACTCCTTGGTAAAGTCGGCATGCAAATAAAGTCCGCCAATTCTTATTTCACCTATGTTTTGCATAAGCGTCGAGTCATCCAGTCCTACTGGCAAAATATTGTACCTAGCGCATTACTTACAAAGCAAAACACGCCAAAGTTGCCTATTAAGTATGCATGAGCATGCATCAGCTTCTCTATTCCGTTTAGAATATTTAATATGGCAATACGCATGCGCACGTAGTAAATACGCACCACTCGCACCACATGGATGACAAAATGACTAAAAATTACATAATGTTTAAATAGAAATTTTTCATCCATAGTTTGATAGGTAGGACCGGTACTTTGCTGCGCGTTTGGAGTGGGATTGTCACGAATGGTTTAGGGGCCGACACATCTCTCCCTCACTGGCTGTCATGGGATGACGGAATATTCACTCGGGTGTGCGAGGTGCTGGGCTCAGTTGGTATAAGCGATCCCCGGGCCGAAATCTCGGGGTTAATCGTCAGGGTACAGCGCTCCAAACACGGAGGTACCGTTACCGGCTGAGTTTTTTTTTTTTTTTTTTTTTTTTTCAAAGCTTGTTTTTGATTTCTCATAGAACCCGCGCGAGGTCATTGCAACTGAACTTTACCAAGAGAGTCTTGCCTTCATCGGTAATCGCAAGCGACTGACAGGTAACGTATCCGTTTTCATACCTTTAATCCCCAAAAGCCTTGGAGTGATCCGCATCGAATTTTATGACGAGAATTAAGGACAGGATCGTCCTATAGCAATTGTGTAGGGGACCACAGTCAAATAACAATTTAAATTTTGATGTAGCGATTTAAAGGGTTAATACACCACATATACATCAGCAGTTTATTTGAACCCTTGCCTAAATGAGACTCCACTGCAATGGCTGCCGGGTCGCCAGGGACCCAGATACTGTAATGATGCAGCACCGTTACTGCTTGAAAAATTTTAGTGAAAGTTGAAATGCACCGCGCTGTTACTGTCAAATGCTTAGCGTGTTGTTCGAACTTAACTTTAGCACCCAATCAATTCAGCAGAGCTCTCGATTTTCACCACTGAAAATGACCGTTTGTTCTGCTACCAAACGAAAAGTCTTTGCTTTGAACGCACGCCTTTGGACAACACCAAAAAGACCCAGTTTTGTCTTGGCGTTTTCAATGCACAATAGTCTCCTAGACGCCGTGCGTGGTCCGTATTTCCAGCAGAGCTCTTTTCCATCCAGGTCTTTCAATTCTCTTCCTCATTTTCCTATTTACTCTTTCAGCAGACCGAACATAAGCTATTTTACGGCAGCTTGTGCCGCTCGTCCAGAATTTCCGTGTTGACGCACGAGATAAATTCTGGGTACGTAACTCCTTGGTAAAGTCGGCATGCAAATAAAGTCCGCCAATTCTTATTTCACCTATGTTTTGCATAAGCGTCGAGTCATCCAGTCCTACTGGCAAAATATTGTACCTAGCGCATTACTTACAAAGCAAAACACGCCAAAGTTGCCTATTAAGTATGCATGAGCATGCATCAGCTTCTCTATTCCGTTTAGAATATTTAATATGGCAATACGCATGCGCACGTAGTAAATACGCACCACTCGCACCACATGGATGACAAAATGACTAAAAATTACATAATGTTTAAATAGAAATTTTTCATCCATAGTTTGATAGGTAGGACCGGTACTTTGCTGCGCGTTTGGAGTGGGATTGTCACGAATGGTTTAGGGGCCGACACATCTCTCCCTCACTGGCTGTCATGGGATGACGGAATATTCACTCGGGTGTGCGAGGTGCTGGGCTCAGTTGGTATAAGCGATCCCCGGGCCGAAATCTCGGGGTTAATCGTCAGGGTACAGCGCTCCAAACACGGAGGTACCGTTACCGGCTGAGTTTTTTTTTTTTTTTTTTTTTTTTCAAAGCTTGTTTTTGATTTCTCATAGAACCCGCGCGAGGTCATTGCAACTGAACTTTACCAAGAGAGTCTTGCCTTCATCGGTAATCGCAAGCGACTGACAGGTAACGTATCCGTTTTCATACCTTTAATCCCCAAAAGCCTTGGAGTGATCCGCATCGAATTTTATGACGAGAATTAAGGACAGGATCGTCCTATAGCAATTGTGTAGGGGACCACAGTCAAATAACAATTTAAATTTTGATGTAGCGATTTAAAGGGTTAATACACCACATATACATCAGCAGTTTATTTGAACCCTTGCCTAAATGAGACTCCACTGCAATGGCTGCCGGGTCGCCAGGGACCCAGATACTGTAATGATGCAGCACCGTTACTGCTTGAAAAATTTTAGTGAAAGTTGAAATGCACCGCGCTGTTACTGTCAAATGCTTAGCGTGTTGTTCCAACTTAACTTTAGCACCCAATCAATTCAGCAGAGCTCTCGATTTTCACCACTGAAAATGACCGTTTGTTCTGCTACCAAACGAAAAGTCTTTGCTTTGAACGCACGCCTTTGGACAACACCAAAAAGACCCAGTTTTGTCTTGGCGTTTTCAATGCACAATAGTCTCCTAGACGCCGTGCGTGGTCCGTATTTCCAGCAGAGCTCTTTTCCATCCAGGTCTTTCAATTCTCTTCCTCATTTTCCTATTTACTCTTTCAGCAGACCGAACATAAGCTATTTTACGGCAGCTTGTGCCGCTCGTCCAGAATTTCCGTGTTGACGCACGAGATAAATTCTGGGTACGTAACTCCTTGGTAAAGTCGGCATGCAAATAAAGTCCGCCAATTCTTATTTCACCTATGTTTTGCATAAGCGTCGAGTCATCCAGTCCTACTGGCAAAATATTGTACCTAGCGCATTACTTACAAAGCAAAACACGCCAAAGTTGCCTATTAAGTATGCATGAGCATGCATCAGCTTCTCTATTCCGTTTAGAATATTTAATATGGCAATACGCATGCGCACGTAGTAAATACGCACCACTCGCACCACATGGATGACAAAATGACTAAAAATTACATAATGTTTAAATAGAAATTTTTCATCCATAGTTTGATAGGTAGGACCGGTACTTTGCTGCGCGTTTGGAGTGGGATTGTCACGAATGGTTTAGGGGCCGACACATCTCTCCCTCACTGGCTGTCATGGGATGACGGAATATTCACTCGGGTGTGCGAGGTGCTGGGCTCAGTTGGTATAAGCGATCCCCGGGCCGAAATCTCGGGGTTAATCGTCAGGGTACAGCGCTCCAAACACGGAGGTACCGTTACCGGCTGAGTTTTTTTTTTTTTTTTTTTTTTTTCAAAGCTTGTTTTTGATTTCTCATAGAACCCGCGCGAGGTCATTGCAACTGAACTTTACCAAGAGAGTCTTGCCTTCATCGGTAATCGCAAGCGACTGACAGGTAACGTATCCGTTTTCATACCTTTAATCCCCAAAAGCCTTGGAGTGATCCGCATCGAATTTTATGACGAGAATTAAGGACAGGATCGTCCTATAGCAATTGTGTAGGGGACCACAGTCAAATAACAATTTAAATTTTGATGTAGCGATTTAAAGGGTTAATACACCACATATACATCAGCAGTTTATTTGAACCCTTGCCTAAATGAGACTCCACTGCAATGGCTGCCGGGTCGCCAGGGACCCAGATACTGTAATGATGCAGCACCGTTACTGCTTGAAAAATTTTAGTGAAAGTTGAAATGCACCGCGCTGTTACTGTCAAATGCTTAGCGTGTTGTTCCAACTTAACTTTAGCACCCAATCAATTCAGCAGAGCTCTCGATTTTCACCACTGAAAATGACCGTTTGTTCTGCTACCAAACGAAAAGTCTTTGCTTTGAACGCACGCCTTTGGACAACACCAAAAAGACCCAGTTTTGTCTTGGCGTTTTCAATGCACAATAGTCTCCTAGACGCCGTGCGTGGTCCGTATTTCCAGCAGAGCTCTTTTCCATCCAGGTCTTTCAATTCTCTTCCTCATTTTCCTATTTACTCTTTCAGCAGACCGAACATAAGCTATTTTACGGCAGCTTGTGCCGCTCGTCCAGAATTTCCGTGTTGACGCACGAGATAAATTCTGGGTACGTAACTCCTTGGTAAAGTCGGCATGCAAATAAAGTCCGCCAATTCTTATTTCACCTATGTTTTGCATAAGCGTCGAGTCATCCAGTCCTACTGGCAAAATATTGTACCTAGCGCATTACTTACAAAGCAAAACACGCCAAAGTTGCCTATTAAGTATGCATGAGCATGCATCAGCTTCTCTATTCCGTTTAGAATATTTAATATGGCAATACGCATGCGCACGTAGTAAATACGCACCACTCGCACCACATGGATGACAAAATGACTAAAAATTACATAATGTTTAAATAGAAATTTTTCATCCATAGTTTGATAGGTAGGACCGGTACTTTGCTGCGCGTTTGGAGTGGGATTGTCACGAATGGTTTAGGGGCCGACACATCTCTCCCTCACTGGCTGTCATGGGATGACGGAATATTCACTCGGGTGTGCGAGGTGCTGGGCTCAGTTGGTATAAGCGATCCCCGGGCCGAAATCTCGGGGTTAATCGTCAGGGTACAGCGCTCCAAACACGGAGGTACCGTTACCGGCTGAGTTTTTTTTTTTTTTTTTTTTTTTTCAAAGCTTGTTTTTGATTTCTCATAGAACCCGCGCGAGGTCATTGCAACTGAACTTTACCAAGAGAGTCTTGCCTTCATCGGTAATCGCAAGCGACTGACAGGTAACGTATCCGTTTTCATACCTTTAATCCCCAAAAGCCTTGGAGTGATCCGCATCGAATTTTATGACGAGAATTAAGGACAGGATCGTCCTATAGCAATTGTGTAGGGGACCACAGTCAAATAACAATTTAAATTTTGATGTAGCGATTTAAAGGGTTAATACACCACATATACATCAGCAGTTTATTTGAACCCTTGCCTAAATGAGACTCCACTGCAATGGCTGCCGGGTCGCCAGGGACCCAGATACTGTAATGATGCAGCACCGTTACTGCTTGAAAAATTTTAGTGAAAGTTGAAATGCACCGCGCTGTTACTGTCAAATGCTTAGCGTGTTGTTCGAACTTAACTTTAGCACCCAATCAATTCAGCAGAGCTCTCGATTTTCACCACTGAAAATGACCGTTTGTTCTGCTACCAAACGAAAAGTCTTTGCTTTGAACGCACGCCTTTGGACAACACCAAAAAGACCCAGTTTTGTCTTGGCGTTTTCAATGCACAATAGTCTCCTAGACGCCGTGCGTGGTCCGTATTTCCAGCAGAGCTCTTTTCCATCCAGGTCTTTCAATTCTCTTCCTCATTTTCCTATTTACTCTTTCAGCAGACCGAACATAAGCTATTTTACGGCAGCTTGTGCCGCTCGTCCAGAATTTCCGTGTTGACGCACGAGATAAATTCTGGGTACGTAACTCCTTGGTAAAGTCGGCATGCAAATAAAGTCCGCCAATTCTTATTTCACCTATGTTTTGCATAAGCGTCGAGTCATCCAGTCCTACTGGCAAAATATTGTACCTAGCGCATTACTTACAAAGCAAAACACGCCAAAGTTGCCTATTAAGTATGCATGAGCATGCATCAGCTTCTCTATTCCGTTTAGAATATTTAATATGGCAATACGCATGCGCACGTAGTAAATACGCACCACTCGCACCACATGGATGACAAAATGACTAAAAATTACATAATGTTTAAATAGAAATTTTTCATCCATAGTTTGATAGGTAGGACCGGTACTTTGCTGCGCGTTTGGAGTGGGATTGTCACGAATGGTTTAGGGGCCGACACATCTCTCCCTCACTGGCTGTCATGGGATGACGGAATATTCACTCGGGTGTGCGAGGTGCTGGGCTCAGTTGGTATAAGCGATCCCCGGGCCGAAATCTCGGGGTTAATCGTCAGGGTACAGCGCTCCAAACACGGAGGTACCGTTACCGGCTGAGTTTTTTTTTTTTTTTTTTTTTTTTTCAAAGCTTGTTTTTGATTTCTCATAGAACCCGCGCGAGGTCATTGCAACTGAACTTTACCAAGAGAGTTTGCCTTCATCGGTAATCGCAAGCGACTGACAGGTAACGTATCCGTTTTCATACCTTTAATCCCCAAAAGCCTTGGAGTGATCCGCATCGAATTTTATGACGAGAATTAAGGACAGGATCGTCCTATAGCAATTGTGTAGGGGACCACAGTCAAATAACAATTTAAATTTTGATGTAGCGATTTAAAGGGTTAATACACCACATATACATCAGCAGTTTATTTGAACCCTTGCCTAAATGAGACTCCACTGCAATGGCTGCCGGGTCGCCAGGGACCCAGATACTGTAATGATGCAGCACCGTTACTGCTTGAAAAATTTTAGTGAAAGTTGAAATGCACCGCGCTGTTACTGTCAAATGCTTAGCGTGTTGTTCCAACTTAACTTTAGCACCCAATCAATTCAGCAGAGCTCTCGATTTTCACCACTGAAAATGACCGTTTGTTCTGCTACCAAACGAAAAGTCTTTGCTTTGAACGCACGCCTTTGGACAACACCAAAAAGACCCAGTTTTGTCTTGGCGTTTTCAATGCACAATAGTCTCCTAGACGCCGTGCGTGGTCCGTATTTCCAGCAGAGCTCTTTTTAAGCCTTTTTAGGAGAAGTATTATGTAACACTTTGTAAAGTTAGTTCTTAGAGGATATACAGAATAACGCTCAGTTATCAAAAAAAAAAAAAAAAAATGTTCTAATCAAGACGATGCAATCGTTTCGTCTCTCCTAATGCTAGCTACGGCCCTTTAACATTTCTTGTCACGCCTTTAAGTGTATCGGTCTATATTGTTGTGTACATTCTACAGACGCATGGTTACTGTTTAGGGCTGGTTCACACTTTGACATAAGCATAAGCATAAGCATAAGAAAAAATACATGTGTGAACCGGGGTTACATAAGCATAAGCATAAGCATAAGCATAAACACAAGGAATGGAAGTTTTTCCATTCCTTGTGTTTATGCTTATGCTTATGCTTATGCTTATGTAACCCCGGTTCACACATGTATTTTTTCTTATGCTTATGCTTATGTTTATGCTTATGCTTATGCTTATGTCAAAGTGTGAACCAGCCCTTAAGAATTGGCAAGTTGAAATGAAGCATTGACACTTTGAAATGGTTAGTTCCTTGAATTCTAACACCCCATATCCGCGCTACAGTGGCTGATTTCCATTGAACATGACATTTTGGTTTTCTACAAAACCTAAACTGTTCGAAGTAAGCGCCCTCAGATCTAGACAACACCAAAATATACGATTTTTGTCTTTAAGTTTCCGTTACAAAAACCTCTCCTGGTGCCCGAAAACGACGTTTGCAGTAAAGTTCAGCCTTTGCACTTTATTTTTCTGCCACATTTTTCTGCTCACTCGTTTAGCACGCCGAGGAAAAGCTATTGAAGTAGAGCTATCCCCACTCATCTGAAAGGTTCGTCGTCACGAGCGAAATGAATTCTGGGTAATTCCTTGATAACGACGACATGGAAGTCCGCCAATTTCTGTCATAGATTTTTTTATAAGTGTCGAGCCACCCAGTCCTGCTGGCGAAATATTGTACTGACTGCATTATTTACAAGTCAAAACAAGCCAAAATTGCCACGCTAGGTCCTAGAATTCATCCTCAGAAAGACCAGAAAGACAACCTCATTCATGACTCAGCGACACACTCGTGGCGGCTAAATCGCTGTGAAATTGTTTTTCACCTCTGGTTTCTTTCAGAGGATTGCCTCTACCCCCAAACCAGCTTGATGATGCCAGGCTGGGGGCTTCTGAAGCGGAAAATGGCTCGAAAAAACACTTATAAGTCGCATACTTACCAAATTTCACGCCGAGTGCTCGCTTGAAAAACAAGCAACAGCTAACGTGAACAGCGTGACAAAAACAAGAGAGCCTTCAGTGCTGAAGATCAGCGAAAATCACCAGGGTAACGCCAAATAAGGAATCACGAGGTCGTGTCGAACGCTGACACTCTGAAAATTTCAGAAATGGCTCAAGAAAATTTTGACAAGAAAGGGTTAATTTCCGCTTTCCCACGGAGTTCAACAGCCATGCTTCTGGAACCTCAAGCTCATTTCTAATAGAGGCATTCGTCCTCCTCTGCGTCCACGACACTCGTAATGTCTTTCTGTAACATTTGTGTTCAAACGCTGTAATGTATTTCGCGTAGCTCTACGAGGTGTTGGTAAATCTACGAGGAAATTTCAAAACTGAGAAATGAGCTGTCCATCCTTTCCGCAATAAGACCGCATATCTTTGCCCAAAGTAATGCTTGTAAGTTGTAATATTCCGCATTAATAGACACCCACTAGCACACTATCATGAATCCACCTGTGTGATTGGCTCGGTACTCAGTATCTATTGCCGAGTGAAAGTGAGAGTAAGTTCGTACATGTAAAGGAAAGTGCGTATGAAGGAAGATTAGTGCGCGTAAGTGAAGGTAATCGCGCATAAGTGAAGGTAAGTGTGTATAAATCAGGGGCACCCAACGAGCAAACTAAGTCAAAAGACCTTTGAGGGATATTTCTAGGCTCCTTGTAATGTTTAAAGGCTGTTTAAAGAGTTGTTTTAATCAGCTAGAAAAATTTGATCTGTTTGGATTTCTTAGCTGAAAATTGAAGTGCCCGAAAATTTTAAGGAATGAAATCTTCATTTCAGAAATTGCTAGCTGAACGTTACCTTCGAAGAACTTCTCTGCGAACTATTTGCTCATCCGAAAATCCCAGGCGACCTTTTGAAGAGCGAAAAATTGCAAAAATACCACTTCTGAAAATCTAAGGGACCATTTTCTCCTGGATTTCCCTGGTTGCGAATCTTTTAGGTGATGTTTAAGTTAAGAAATCAGTAGCTTTTTGGCAATGCATTATCCGAAAGCCTTAGAACGAGTAGACTCTTCCGAACAGATATTTCATCGAAGTTTCTCGTTGGGTGCCCCTGATAAATGAACGTAAGTGCGTATGAGTGAAGGTCAGTGCGTGAATGTGAAGGTAAGTGTGTGCAGGTGAAGATAAGTGCGTATGTATGAAGATACGTGTGCGTAAGCGAAGGTGAGTGCGTATGAGTGACGATAATCGCGCGTAAGTTAAGGTAAGTGCGTATGACTGAAGGCAAATAAATATGAGTGAAGGAAAATGCGTGAGAATGAAAGTAATTGCATGCAGGTGATGGTAATTGCGTATAGGTGAAGAAAAGTACGTGTAAGTGAAGGTAATTGCATGTAGGTTATGGTAATTGCCTATAGGTGAAGGAAAGTGCGTGTAAGTGAAGGTAATTGCATGCAGGTGATGGTAATTGCGTATAGGTGAAGAAAAGTACGTGTAAGTGAAGGTAATTGCATGCAGGTGATGGTAATTGCCTATAGGTGAAGGAAAGTGCGTGTAGGTGAAGGTAATTGCATGCAGGTGATGGTAATTGCGTATAGGTGAAGAAAAGTACGTGTAAGTGAAGGTAATTGCATGCAGGTGATGGTAATTGCCTATAGGTGAAGGAAAGGTAAGTGCAGGCAGGCGATAATAGGTGCGTAGAGGTGAAGGTAAGTGTGTACGAGTGAAGGCAAGGGAGTGTTAGAGAAGGTAAGTGCTTATAGGTGCTGGTAAGTGTGTAAGAATGTGGTGTAGGTGATAGTAAATGCGTAGGGGTGTGCAATGCAGGACAAAAGTCTTGGGACAATTACCGCTTTACCCTCTGTTCCCCCCCCCCCCCCCCATTACAATGTTGATTTTTAGCGCTTCCGAAAAAGCAGATGCATCCATCGACGGCTGGAACATTTCAACATTGTCTGGGGGGAGGGGGGTTCTAAAGGATGCAGTAAAAGAACAACATTCGTTTCTGTTATAAGGGTAGAAGTGTAAGTAGTGAAATTTTCTAGTTTTCGCTCAAGTTTGTTAAGTGTCCTAAAGTGTTATGACCTGCATTGTAGGTAAGTGTGTGCAGGTGATAGTAAATGTATATAAGTGAAGCAAACTGCCTACAAGTGATGGTAAGTGAAGGGAAGTGCATTGCGACGTTTGTGTAAATTTATATACGGTTGTGTATGTTATTAGTGCTTTATATGTGGGCCAGACGTCCGTTTATTTTCATTTCGTTCTCTTGCCCTGGGAACGAAGATCTACCTGAGAGCCAGCAAACGAAAATGTCAGCGGTACAAATTACATTCCAGAAAAGTCATCACCATTTATCGTCCCAACTTGATGTTCCCCTTCTCTGATTAAAAGCAATAACACATATTCATATTCAAGAGCAAAACTTGTTTGACTAAAATATATTCGAGTGCGTTTTAGTTTCGACTCTTATATTACTTTTCACTACAGAAACAGTCAAGTCAAACATGTATCAGCCTTGCGCTACATGACGACTTACATGAAGTAGAAAACCCATGATCACTGTAAAATGGCGGACACATGTGACCGTGTGACGGTGTGCGCTACCGTTTCTACAGGATTAGAATCTGTTGCTGTAAAAGAGTGTCAAGAAAAACTTGGTTGCAAGTCCATAAGGGAAGGAAGGGGCCGTGTTTATTTTGAAATTCCAGTGAATTTGTTTTCTGAAGTGAACAGTCTTAGGTCCGTAGAGAACATTTTTGTTGTGGTTAAGGAATTTTTAGAAAACAGCGAAGAACTCGATTGCTTCAGTCCAGACATTCTTGAGAAGCTTTACAAACTGCCTCAAGATCTGGAATGGATATTGGCGCTTTCTTTATGGAAGCAGTTTACAGGATACTCAGGAATACTTTTCAAAAGTGAGATCTCTGAAGACACAGACATAAGAGGTTCAAACAATAAAGACAAATTCAGTTCAGTGGGAGGAGGCAGTGATGAGGCTTTGACTGAGAATGAAAGCAGAGAAACCCCAGCGAAAAGACTAAAGCATAGCAATGAAGATCCTGGTGAAGTCAAGGTAAGTGAGAGAACATTTTGTGTTGGTTTGTAAAATAAAGTATCATAAGGTATCAGACGAGAGCACTCGTCTCCCACCAATGTGGCGCGGGTTCGGTTCTCCAATCCAGTGCCTCATGTGGGCTAAGTTTGTTGGTTCTTTTCCTTGCTCCAAGAGGGTTTCGCCTCCCCCCAAAACCAGTATTTCTCCCACACAACCCACAAGCTTACAGCTTTAAAAAAATTGTTACCGTGTATAAATAAAGTGTTTCTTGGCATGTACTAAAACCAGGAACACCGGAACACTCCGGAAAACCGGAACAGCCCAGAACAGCCCGGAACAGCCCGGAACAGCCGAAAAATCCCGAAACACCGAATTTGACGGTGTTGTTTTGTTTTCCCATTACAGACCACGGTAAAAAATTAAAATGTCAATGTATTTTGTTTACCCATGCATAACGAAAGAGCCTAGAGCTCGTTATAAAGTGTACGTGTATGAGATCAAATTAGAATTTAGAAGTGTTGGTTTTTGTGGAGGGAGGAAAAGCGGAGAACCCGGAGAAAAACAAACAAACTCTACCTTGATATGACGGCGGGTCAGGGGAGGAACCTGGATGACATTGGTGGGAGACGAGTGCCATTCCACCATTCCAGCTCCCCCTATGTGATCATAGTCTTGAGAAACTTTCAATTAGTCGCGTGAATATGAATTTTTTTCCTGAGAATATCACGCGGTCTGTGATGGGTAATTTATTAACTTATTTCTTCCTTTAATTTTTTATTTCTTCGTTCTTTCTTTCTCTCTTTTTTCACTTTTTTTATATTTTTAGAGTATGCTTCTAAGCTCTTTCGTGTTACATGGGTAAACAAAATACATTGACATTTTAATTTTTTACCCTGTAATGGGAAAACAAAACAACACTGTCAAATTCGGTGTTTCGGGATTTTTCGGCTGTTCCGGGCTGTTCTGGGCTGTTCCGGGCTGTTCCGGTGTTCCGGAGTATTCCGGTGTTCTGGTGTTCCGGTGTTCCTGGTTTTAGTACATGCTGTGTTTCTTTACCTTTTTTTAATGTGTGGTGGTGCTAGTCCTTTCATATAAGACTTAATGATATTTTTTCGTTCTGACATAGGCCAGGTGACAGTAAGCTATCAACCCTTCAACTCCCAATATCTGATTGTAAATTATCCTTTCTAGCTGCTATACACTTCCTTGTACATTAGTTAAGAGAATTTAGGGTTGTATCAAAGGCGCACTTACATGACAGAGCAAAAATGGCATGGATCTGACAAGAACTAGAATGGTTCCAATAGTTTTTGCAAGAAAACAGTGAACTTTTCCCTGTTCTGTGACAGGACCATAGGCACCTATGGTCCTGTCGTGGAATGGAGAAAAGCTCACCGCAAAACTATTGGAACTGTTCTAGTTTTTGTCCAATCTGTGCCATTTTTGCTCTGTGGTGTAAACACACCTTAAGATAACACCCTCTTGCTGATAAATTTGTCTATTATCATCACCTGAACGCTGGACAATCTATTGATATCATAAGGAGACGTTACATGTTAGTCACTTTTAAGAGTTAAGGGTTAGCACTGCTTGAAAGAGCACCTTATTGAGCTGGCCACCAGGCACCGACCGGTTGGCTCAGTTGGTAGAGTGCTGTACTAACATGCGGGAGGTTGTGGGTTCAAACCCTGGCCGGATCAACACTCAGGGTCTTTAAATAACTGAGGAGAAAGTGCTTCCTTTGCAATGACATCTGCAAATGGAAAGACTTCCTTGTCTTCTCGGACAAGGACGATAAGCCGGAGGTCCCGTCTCACAACTCTTCATAATTGATTAGGGACATACATGTAACGAACCCTGGCTGTGACCACCCCCACTGCCAATCTTCTGATCTATTCTGATCTATCTCGTGCATTTGATCATTATGTCATGTTAAAATGTGCATTACAAGTACTAATTATTATAATTATTATTATTACTAGTTTAAGAGTCAAACCTTTAAATCATTCACTAAGAGTAGCTCCGTGAAGTCTTATAATTTTACGTACATTTGTCTAGATAACGTACATGTTGGCCCATTTCTATACAAGCATCTGTAAAGTGCGCAGACTTGTGGGACTACAATCTAACTTTAGCTAGTACCGGTACACTAAACTCTCTTGGGGAGGGGGGAGGGAGGGTACTTTCCTATGAAAGCTACATAGGTATGTGCCACCCCAAAGGGTATGGGTCTTGAGCTGTTTTGGTCTGAGAATGGGTTTATATTTTGACCAGTACTGTCTTAAATCAGGTATCGTTTTCAAGGGAACAACAAGAGCGTAATCATGTTGGTCCCAATTGTTGGGACCAACATAGTGTGGAATTAAAAATGTTTAATTAATACTGTATTATTTTATTAATCATTGTTTAAAAGGTAGGTCAAAGACCATGTCATAGACACTTGAATTGTTTCTTGGGACATAAATGAGAACAAAAGGATTGACTTATTTAACCTTGCTCACAGAATGTAAAGTTTGGAATGGTTGTAGTACATCTTTGTTGTTGGTGAAACTAATCTTCACTGGGACCTCTAAGTATTTCATACTTCTCTCTCTCTCTCAGTTCGATGAGACCACAGCAACCAATAAATCTCCTGGAAATGAAAATATTGCCACCTTGCCTCGATTCCGTGTAACCTGTACTCGAACTGGCAACAACCACAGTTTCTCATCTCCTGAGGCTGCAGCCAAGTTTGGGGGAGGAATAAATGACTTTTTTGGCTGGCGGGTGGACCTAAGCAATCCAGACATTGAAGTTTTACTCAACATTGTGAACAGTAATGTTGTTGTTGGTATTGCATTAACAAAGGAGAGCAGAGGGAAAAGAAACATTTCTCACTTCGGTCCAACAACACTTAAGTCATCGATAGCTTACTGCATGCTACAACTTGCAAACATCCAGGCAGGTAGGAGTTGAAACAGTGCTTTAGACTTTGTTAGGACTTTTCCATCATTGGTCAAGAAGCGTTATAACAGGGATATGAACAAAACCCTATTATTAATAAAACTGAGGGAAAGTGATGTATAACAATAGCTTAATAATAATGATAATGATAATGACAATAATTATAATGATAATTGTTTTGTGTTAAAAATTAAACAGCTACAGTAGTAATGGTAAAGCTGTGCAGATGTCTTATGACTTCCCTTTGGGAGCACATGATGAGCTCCAATCTCCTTCCTACTTGACAACAATAGGAACAGACTGCTCTTGTGTTTTGGGTTTTTTGACTAGTTTGAAATTGCATTCAGTCTTTGTCCCGTTGCTCACGTCTTTTGATCAGCAATACTTTAAGAAACTACACTATATAGACCCTCCAGACCCCAGACTGTCTAGACCCCCTCCCACTCCCCCAGTCTAGACCTCTAGACTGTATAGACCCTAGATTGACGGATGCCTTTAATATAGTCAGGGCTGTAATGAAGGGCTAGGGGTGGTCAGGTTTTTCCCCAAATGTTTTGAGGAAGATCAACAGCACCGATGCAAAGTGAGGTAACTGGCAGCCTCAAACTGTGAGTTGTAAGTTTGTTTCACACTGAAAATAGACCCCATTGACACCAGTAACTGATTTTTCCTAAAATATTATTAATTTGCCCAAATGCAGAACGAGTATCAAAGTGCTGTTAAATTAACAGGCACCATTTCTATTCTCAAAGTGTTTTGTGCACTCTACGAGTTAGTTGTCAATAATTTGTTTTTCCTGTCAGGTGAGGTTGTTTGTGACCCCATGTGTGGTGGTGGATCTATTCCCATTGAAGCTGTACTGAACTGGGCAACATCTGCACACTTATGTGGAGACAATCACGACCTTGCTCCTCCCAGAACCTTGGCAAATGTCCATAGTGTGGCAGAACAACCGCTTCTTAAAAAGTAAGTACTGCAAGAAAAAATACTATTATAAGAAGAGTGAATAAACTTGTGTAGAGTGAGCCCTTACGTAAATTCTTTTAAAATGAAAACTATGCCCCTACTTCAATTGATTAGTCTTAATGGGTACACAGTATTTTGATGTTTTGGGCTAAGTGGTTGTGGAGGTATTTTGATCTCATTTCCAGGTATTATTGTAATGTGGAAATGTCTGAAAGATCTTTAGTTTGTAGTTCACTAGCCAATCAGTAGTTAGTCACCAGATTTATCTAGGAAATAAAAACTTAAGGTATTGGTTGGTTTCCTACTTATTAAGTAATCAATATATACAGATGTAAATATGCATAATTAGTGCCCTGATTTTTCTTGACAGAAAAACTCTGCCACTCGATGTTTACCAGTGGGATGTGTGCAATCTTCCTCTCAAATCCAATAGTGTTGATGTATTTATTTCCGACCTACCATTTGGCAAGAAGAGTGGATCTAAACACGAGAACTGGAAGTTATACCCTAAAGCGCTTGAAGAAATGGCAAGGGTGTCCTGTGTAGGAAGTGGTAGGGCTGTGCTATTAACACAAGACAAGAGGGTAATGGGCCAAGTTCTTAACAGAACAGTGCACTGGAAAAAGGACTTGACTTTGTGGATCAACATGGGTGGCCTTAAAGCTGGTATATATGTTCTTTCCAGGACGAAAAAATTATGATTTGAACTGGTGTGTCTCCTTCCTTTTGTTCCCTCCCTGGCAGTGTTAAGTCTGAATCACATCTTTCAAATAAAGAACAGCAAAGTTTTAGTTGCACTTAATCCCCAAATACAACACTGCTGCTACCCTATAAGTAATTGGACAATTTATTGTACCCATTGTTTGCTCCATCCATCCCTACCTTGAAAATTCCTATGTGTCTGTGGAAGGAGGGGGTAATTTGTGGGCACTATAGAAGAAAGATAAATTTCTCAGGAGTTGCGAAGAGTGGGGTATCGTTCTGGAACATCGATACTGGCTGAGTACAGCCACTTCTTGTTTGCAATAGGAATTACCCTTTGGAGCTTCTTGTGACATGCGAACCAAGGCAACTCAGCTGGCAGGGTAGTGTATGGGAAACTCTGTTAAATTAGAAATTCTTTTAAGTCAGACATGTATAGTGTATACAGAAAACGGCCTTTCTGTGTGCAATAGATGGCTTCTGTAATTTCCAGTATGGCCGAGGGGGGTTCCCAGTTATAGTAGAAGCTACAGTCTATGAAGTTGAAATAATTGGACTTTTGAGAAGATTGGGGATTTGTAAAGTGTTGTTGTTTCTCCTCAACAAAGTGGGAAATTCTCTATGTGAAACGGACAGCACCCATTCTTTCCTGTTGGCATTCATGGTTAAGGCTTCACTTATGACAGCAACATTTATCGCTCATAATTTTATCTGCTAGGCAGGTTTTATTATTCTGTCAATACATTGCTGCCTGGTATATTTTATGCTTGAAATATGGAACAACTGATTACTGTTTAGTACAACTAGCCTGACCTCTCTTGAATAAAGCAACATGCTGTGTTATACATTGCAGCTTATGACCAGGCTCATTCCACCCTGAGTCACCAACTTTACAGTGCACTATTACTACTAAATTAATAACAACACACACTTACAGTATTTACAGTTAAAAAAAACTCTTGTTATTACTAACAGATATTATTGTATGACTAAGTTAACTGAAAACCATTTCAAATTCTAGTAAATTCTAGTCGTCTATAATTGAACACCCTCTCAAGAAATTAATTGAGGGGCTTGTTGGAAAAAAAGTCATCCCCGCCTCAATTGATCAAGAATATTGTCCAAATAATTTATGCTCTTACTGGCATACAATATTATATAAGACCAAAACCAAATCCATTACTGTGACCAATCACAACAGATTGAAAAAATGCGAAGATATTACATGCAGCCAGCGTAAAGCTTGGGAAAATGCGCACGTGCAAGTCATGATCGGGTTTGGGTTTGTGTTTCATTGATTGAAAAAGTGAAAATCAATGCAATTTATGTTCAACATGCAATAAATTATTGAAAACTGCTCTATCATTATTACTAGAAAATGTAGTCCTCTTCTTGTGATTATCAGTACAAGTTCATGTTTGAAACAAAATTTATTAACCCTTAAAATCCTAATTATCAGCATGTAAATTCCCCACACTGTTGTCCTTGTTACATTTTCTGTGGTGATGATGAAGGGATTTTGTTCAACAATCAATAACTTTGTCACTAGTTGATCATTTCTTGTTTTCTCACAACCTTTATGTTTGATTGAGCAGTGTTACCATAAGGAGAAATTAAGTATTGGCCACTGTTAGGGGTTAAAGGGGAAATGAAAGCTTTAGTGTTTCTCTCTTTCACTAACAGGTCTTTGGAACCTCAGGCATTGCCCTCCCAAGCCAAGTTTTTGGTTTCATGTCCTAAGATTGCAAAATAAACACCAAACTATTATCATATTCCAAATTTGATCTGAGAAATCTGAATTATACTGCCAAATCCCCACTTATAGCAAGTAAGTGGCTATATTTTATTTATTCAATAAATAAAATACAATAAGGTGACATGAAATATTTAAAAAAAAATTGGTTGACTTGCTTTGTTTCAGTCAAAGCCACAGTCAAAGCTTCCTCCAGAGGACCAAGAATGATCTGATCCCCATCCTCCATACCCATGATGCCCAAATCCCCCAACAGTGTGTCCCACCATGTAACCCATTGCAGCACCACCAACCACTCCTGCTGCTGCCCCCATCATCATTTTGTTGCGCCCACTACTGTGCTGCTGAGGCTGCTGAACATACACAGTCTGTGGCTTGCCACCCTGAACATATGTCGTATTTTGTGCAGGGTAATACTGTTGTTGTGGGTATTGTCCAGGGGGAGGGGTTGGGTAGTACTGTCCTGGTGGTTGTTGGGGGTAAGGCTGGGGTGGGTAGTTTGGATGCGGTGCTGGAGGCGCTTGAGGATAAGGCGAATAACCAGGCGGTGGAGGGGGACCTGTTGGATATGGTGATGGCTGTCCATATGGTGGTTGAGGCTGTGGGAGCGCTTGTGAGTATGGCGGTGGAGGACCAGCTATGCAAAGAGACAAAGTTGCATTTTAGTGACACAAGATTTCGACAAACTTTTACACACCTGTTTAAGGTACACATCTCAACACTAATATGGGATACTAAACTTTTTTTTAAAGATTTTTGATCCGTAAAAACAAGTCACAAATATACTAAGCCAACAAAGTTGTACAATGTCAGTAGATGTTATAAAGTCTATTGATATTGACCTGATTGGTGACCTGGCTGAGTGATTTATCTCCAGGCTCTCCAATTGGCACCTTAAAAAGCAACACAAAATTTCAAATCTTACAGGCTCCTGCTCCTTGGACAACTGATGGACTGAAACCAATTGGTGGAGGGTTTGCACCCCCTACAGGAACACTTGGTCCACCACCATAAGCAGCATCATAGTGTGGGTATCCTGTGGCAGCTGCGGCACCATAAGGTGGATACTGCGATCCACCAGGAGGATTCTGTGGTCCACCATAAGTAAGCTGAAAATTCAGATACAGGAAATTAATTTCAAAATTTCTTACCACATACAGAGAATCCAAAGTTCCAAGAGTTATAGCCAATCAGAGGTCAAATCAAGGGTTCAAAAAGTATGTTTTTCAAGCACCTGACTGCCACAGCTTGAATGACTACAACTCATGTCACCCACAAGTGACACTCAAATCATATGTATAATGAAACAAAAACACAGCTGACTTCGTTGTCACAGCTATTGTACATATACTGTTTATGATTAACACTTACTGGAGCCCGTGCTTGTTCTAAAACTGAAATCCATTCCCTGTGGAAAACAAAACAAAAAACTAGAAATCTTAATTTACTAAAAGGGTTTTGTGTAAAACATCTTGAAGAAAGTGTCTCACTTCATGCAGCTGTTCATACAGTAGCAAGAATTATTTTCTCTGTTAAATGAAATTATGATGAACAACGTTTCTGAAGGGACACCTGGGTACATTTAGGCTGTAACATTAATCCAGCATGTCAGTGTATTATGATAACAATATTCTTGCTCTCTATTCCCTCTAAAGGAATTTCTTAATGAAACCGTTGACCTGACACATGTTGGGACTCATGGAACGACTTTCTTCAACACTGTATAACATCTGCTATGTCTACAATAAGTGAAATATGAATGTTGGTCGAAATAAATGTTAAAATCCATAAACGTTGCTGTCAATTTTAAAGGGTGTCTTCTGGAAGTCTTTCCTGTGCAAAGCAACCGTAATCAGACTTTTGAAAGACCTGAATCACTCCCAAAAATTGAAATTAAAAATGAAGTACATCAAAATTATTTTTGCATAACAAAGAACGCGTTTACAAGACACTCAGGCTACCTTAAACTCCAGCCAGATAATCCCACCTGGTTATATGCTGTAAGAGTTCATCAAAAAATAGTAATTTCTCCTGTTCTTCAAATCACGCAAAGTGAAATCAGAAATGAATGAATTGCTGAAAGTTTTAAACGCTGATTTAAGCTTCATTGCAGCCGAAATTCATCGTTTCTGGTGTACACGATGAAATGGAATATTTTTCAAGTAAATTACACTGTAGTCGTGTCTTCAAAAGAGATCAAGTGGACATCACAAAAAGATGTAATAAAATTCACAGGCCTTAACAAAACTAGTTCACTGTGAATTTAGCCAGGATTTACATTTCCGCGATCTCGATCGCCAAACATCTCTTATTACCTTGCTTCGCTCTCCGATTCGGCGTAAAGATACCAAGTCCGTTCGGGCGAAGAAACACAGAACATCACACGCACATCGTTGTCTTTTGGAGGTTTGACCCCTTCTCCAACAGCGTTACCGACTTTAATGTGTCGACATTCCGTTTTCATGTGGATCTTGCCATCGCTTTCCTTGTCTTTCGCATCTTGATAATAACAGAAAACGCCATCTTTATACAAGACGAAGTACCGTTTTTTCCAGGAATTCTTGAAAAATCCGCCTGTTGAAAGACGATTATCGCTTAAAAGTTAGTATACAGATCTTTAAAAGGCTTGTTAAAGACGACTAGCCCGTAAAATACGTACTTAGCTTGTGGAGATACCCCGCTTTGACAGTTCCCATGTTTCGCAACAACTCCTTGGGTTCTTCCTTTTCAGTTACCACAACAGGCATTCGTGATGTAGATGACTATAAATAGAATTCATGACTGGTGCGTTGCGTGACGTCTCATGATGACGGATCGAATGACGCAATCCCCTCTGCGATGATTCTTCCGTTTCCTTGAACTATGCTGTTCATATGCAACAAAGTGACTGACAGATTTTGAGGTTGAGGTGGGAGGAAGAACAGGCCATGCTATTATTTTTCTGGTGTATATGTCATGCGTCTTTGGCCCTCTTTTTTTCTGAATGTTCCAGAACGCCCTCTCCTCCATCTCATAGAACACCCGATCAGTGTGAAATTCTTCCGTTCAAGCTCCCATCCTTGGATACCTAGTTGAAAATTTTCTCCATGGACAATAATGAACTAATATTATTGTACCTAAAATTTCCAAATTTTCGTGGGAATTCAATGTAATCTTATATTTACGTAGGGAACTCCGAATCAAACAAATTATTTTCAGGACACCTTACTGTGAAAATCCGGAAACCGTGAACACTAGAAATATTTAATTTTTATTTTATGGAATGTTAAACCACAAACTGTGGCGGTAATTAGGTTGTGGTTTCATCTTGCTTCTGATTGGTTGCTGCACAATGGGAAATGTCAAAATCAAATCAAAGTGTTCATCAACTGAAACCACGGACGATGGAGGCAGATCAATTTTATGAACATCCTGCATTACTGCTAGGATTTGAATATTGATAGGTGGGTTATACACACAATGAGAGCAAAAACACACCACTTTATTCTTAAGGCTTAAAAGATACACCTTCTCAACCTTGCCATTAGTCAATTCCGGATTCCAACAGATTTTTTCTAGCAAAATGGTTACATTTCATATGAGATAAAAGATATTCTTTAGCTCAAGGGTTGGGTTTGGTGCTTTATAAAATAGCCCAAACCAAAGTACCATATATTAACTCTAGATTCCACACTCGCACTCTAGACAGTACAGCATCATATGCAGGTCATAAGTCTTGGGATCTATGATCCTGAGAGCGTGCCGTACCATCTCTTTGCAAACTACAAGGCCGTGATCCACATTCTCAGAGACCCAGGGGCAGATAGTTGGAATGGGACGAAGATCGGGACTTGCGACAGTTTGTAAGGCGAGCGGGAGAGCAAGTCCCGTCCCGATCTTCGTCCTATCTCGACTATCTGCCCCTGGGTCTCCAAGGATGTGATCTGTGAGCAATCTTTGCCAAAAATAGCTATATCCAATATCACTTCCACTTCCTCGTTGCTCTTGCTCGACAATAACGGCTCTCAGGTCGGAAAAATTTTGCCGTCTTTTAAGGCCTCCATGGGCTAGTATTCTTTTCAGTTGTCACAAACTCAGTTCCTGCTCATGCATGCAGTAAGCGAAGACATGAAAGTATTTCTGCGTGGTTGTATTCAAGTTTGAAGCAGTCATCACAAACGTGTCTTTGCCCAGTCCAACACTAGTACCCAGGCTTTTTTCTCATTTGATAACTCGTCAAGTAATTAATGGACCTTCGCGGGCTTCGTAGGTTAAAGGAGACCTAGAGACTCCCAAACGAAAAGTTTTAGGGAAAATTCTGCCATCTACTTTCCTTGTGGTAAGTAAATTCTCCCTCTACTTGAAATCCCTTTTACATCCCTGTTGACTGGTGTTCCAAGATACAACCTACATAGCAGTTTAAGGTAGATTCCTGCAATATCTAAAGGTATTTTAGTTGTCCCAGTTACCAGAAAAAGTCAGAAATCAATACAAAATGAATACTTTAGCTATAAACCATTTTTGAATGGTTCATTGCTTAAATTTTATTAACATTCTCTTGTAGTCTGTTTCACATTTTTTCAAAAGTAAAGTTAACTGTCCACAGCCTACAATTAACAGGATTATAGCAAGAGGCTTTGAAACGACTGGATCAAGAGATCAAGCTTATCTTCAACTTACTTTCCAACAGATTAAATTGTGACCTCATACATAGCTCTGTTCTGCTCAGTCAGTTATTTTACAGTCCTCTAGTTCCCTGGTGGAGGGCCAAAACACTTTGAATGCAAACTCATTTCTGGCAAAGGAACTGGGATTTGTACAAACACAATCCAAGCTCGAGCATGTGTAAGGATCATATTTGTCAGCCAATATCATCAAGTCTGGTACAGGATACACCCTGAGACAGTGATCCTGAGTCCAGTACATGGGCCTTACATGGGGAGGGATGGGACAGAGATGTCCCTGTGCTAAGATGGTTTTCATCAACTGGACTGGAATGTCTTTCAAGTCTTTTGGCAGGTTAATCGAGTTCCGACACATCTTGTTCACAAGGTCTTCTCGGAAAACAATGATCTCCTGTGTGCAATATTGGATTCTGCAAGGATTGGTTGTAAATATACTGAGAGGAATTTTGTCTGTCACCACAGAAGTAAATATTGAAGGGATTGGTGGTCTTGGAAGAATGTTTCCTGGCCCTGGATCTTGCGGACCAGGTACAAACACAAAGCGGCTGTTCTCAATCAGTGGTGGAAACTCTGCGACCAGTTTGGCAAATGCTTGGAATGATTGCCTCAGGGTGTGAAAGTGACTGGGACCATGAGGCTCAGAGGTAAAGTTTCCACACAGGATGAACAAAGCAGGAGGTATAGCAGAATACCCCGACAACAGCGCTCGAAGCTTCTCCATTACCCTAGGCTGGTCTAGCCAGACATCTGACAAGATCACAAACATTGCATCATGGTTTTCTCTCTCAATGGCTTTGAGCTTGACTGATGCCTTCACGCTAGTAGCAGAGGGTCCACCAAAAAAGTTGATATTTCCAAAGTGATTCCTTGTAACTTGTCCAGGCTCTGCTGGTGGGAAACCCAATGCTTTGACATGGAAGACACCATCTTCATAAGTACCTTCTGCTAGCACGAAGCAGTTTTCAGTATAGAGGCCTGTATGGAAGGTAGCTTGTTTCATGTTGAGTTCCACTATGCCAGTGGGGTCTTCAAGAAAGTATTTTCCTTCTTTTATTTGTGTTATCATGCCAAGCACTATGAGCTGCCCAAGGTTAGCAGTGCTTCCAAGCAGGAACTCCACTGGCTTGAGAGAGAACTTCTCTGCTACTTGGCTCTGATTTGCTCCCTCTACCATTGGTGAAAACAGCTCATGACGCATAGTTCTTTGATATAAAATATTGTACCTCTCTCGGAACACCTGAAGGAATACATGAATGAAACAATTTGTGTTTGATTATGAGGTAACTATTTTTGTTGACAACCTTGCAGTGGGGCAAGAAAATTGTCTAAGTTCTTGATAGCTAATCAGTCAAATTCAATTATCAAAATAATGATTATATTTCGAAATAAAACACAATCAAAACACAAAAATTTCCAGCATTTGCACATTCCTTGGTTCATCACATGTGCATTTCTTAATAGCTTGTAGTCTAATTTCAGAGGGACATGCGATTAGCTTTATGCATTTTCAACCTAATTAATAAAATATAAAAATAATTGCCAGTGTGACTGGTTCAATAACGTGGCGTGACTAAGTTTTAGATTGCGTTTAAGGAACCCAACATAAATGAACAATCAATCACATAAATTATTTGATCATCGAATAATAATCATGTATAAGCTTACGTACAAGTGAACTTTTACACCTACCTCTGGTTTGGCATTAGGATTGTTGGAGTGCAAAGCAAAAGATCCACCACTCGGAAGAAATTTTTTCCTGTCGAGATTGAAAGTGAACCTCGGAACACTAAAGGCGTCGATGATGGTAAATGCCTTGTCGTTGTCATCTTCAGATGTTTGACTGCATTCTTGCACAGCCTGTTCGACGGCTTCTCGACCGATGAGCGACGAACTCAAAGGCTGTTTCTGGACACCTTCAACGATTTTATCGAGCCAGTCTTCCAACTCAACTTCAGTCAAAGGACTTAGGACCTCCGTAAGGAACTTCGACGCATCTGTTTTCAGCGAGAGGCCATGTAATTTGAACATTGAGACTATCTTTCCTCGAACCGAAGCAGCCATGTTTTCTCGGTTGAAAATGGCGCGAAAATGTTCTCGTCCCAATCTTTCGCGCCGGGCTGTGAAGTGAGAAGGACAGGGCAAGGGCGTCGCGGCTGAGAAGGGGGGGAGGGGGGGGGGGGAGGGAGGAGGACAGTTGAGGCTCAATCATTTGATATCTCAAGCGTGATAGCTGTATTGTGCAGGCCAAAGCGTGATAACTATCGTTTTCACTACAGTTGACTCCTGATAACTCGCGTTAAGGCCCTGCCAATCGAGGACACATCGTTGCGGACACATTGTTGCTCATGATGTTTTTTGGGCGCGCAAACGCGCGGAACACAAAAATGAATGTTGTGTTTCCATGCTGCGCAAACTGGGAAACAGTTGTGTTGGCAACAATGCGTCCTCGTTTGCAGGGCCTTTATCGGGAGTTTGGAACAAATGACCGGAGCTATACAATGTTTCGTACATGTATTTGATTGCTATTCAAGTAACCAGTCAGGTTTAGTACCAAAGAGTAAATATATTTTGCTAACAAAGCAAAATAGCAACTAAGTGTAGCACAATCGTCCGAGTGAGTGTAGTCCTGAGAAGGACTGAGCGGAAGTCATCATCAGAGTCAAGTGATTTGTGTAACGTCACTTGGTGGTATGAATAACTCTCGTCGTTGATGTGATTGGTCAACAAAGTCGTGATGTTATTGGTCGACTGTCAGTTAAGCCTAGTTGTCATTGGCTGTGACGACTGTGCACAGTGATTGATGCGTTTCAATCCGTCTTTTGTTAGTCTAATGTCTGTACGTGTATTGTAAAATTTTGTCGATCTGTTGTTAAGTACAAAATGTACTACTGTGGGATAGGCATTTATAGATTATGGTAGTAAAAGTGTCATATTATGCTAGTAGCATTGCTTTTTTTTGGCCAAATTATGCTAACATTATGCTCTTTTTTCCAAATTATGCCACCGTTTTGTTAAATTATGCTCTTTGAAAAAATGCAAATAAGTCCAAAATATATATTTTTTAACTAGAAGCCGTTCGTCTACAGGAAAGAAACGCAACAAATCCACAATGCACCTCAGACCCGGGCTCAGTGCTTCACAGTGAACTACAAATGCTACTAGTTTAACTAAAACTTTAAATATCGATTAAGGTCACCAAGTGCTTGGGACTAGAGACAAAAAATTATCAAATAATAGCATCAAAAATGATCTGATAATTATCAAAATGCGCAAATTATGCTAGCATTGCTACTTGGAAGAAATTATGCCAGTTTGCTCGAATTATGCCAAAAATTATGCTAGCATAATCTTTAAATGCCTACTGTGGGATACTGCAGTACTTTCAAGGATACATGCTGTTCGGCTAAATTTGACTCAATTCAATTTTTTGGAGAATGTTTGACTCATTAGACTTTGAAAAGGGGGTTCGAGTTCTCGATGGTAAAATTTCAGAGAAAGTGTCCTGAAGGGTAAAAAGATCACTTCGAGTTGGTGGAGGTTCAGGTTACCGAGGGTAAAATTAAAGTGAATGTCGGGAGTAGCCTAGTCCTCAGGCGTTCTCGCCTCAGCTCAGTCATACCCAACTCGTGTCAGCGGGGACGTCACCAAGAGAGACTCACCGAGAACTCTCGCCCACTCCTTCCCAGACTTCACGCGGACAAGGCGGCAAGAAGGAACGCCCAGGGACTGGGCCGTGTCGGGAGTAAACCCAGGGGAAATCAATGTTGTTTCTAGTTAGTGCATATATGGTTAGCGCCAAGTTCAAGTAACCGAGGGTTCGAGTTATTGGCAGTCAACTGTATTTTTCTTTATTTTTTCCCATTATGGTTATCGGTATTTTCTTCATGTCAGTACAATTCCAGGTTCACATCGAATCTGACAAATATCCAAAAATACTTTATTTCAGCACATTACCACTGTTTAGTTAAATCAGCTTTAACATCACAGTCTAGTGTAAATGTCCACCTCAGAGAAAATCTGTTGACCGCCGTGATATGATGGTCACTCATTTGACACAGCTCTTGTCCACTATCTCTCCCTTCTCTTTCAAATCTGTTGGTCGTTTTACGTTTTTGAATCTATCGCGCAATGGAGAGGTATCACGTCATTCGTATTCTCGGTATTGATCTGGATCTAGCATGAAGTGGAGGCTCTTGCGGGGTAATCTCTTCATATGCAAATGTATTCCCCCGCAAGAGCCTCCACTTCATGCTAGACCAGTTCAATACCGAGAATACGAATATGGCGTATTGGGAACTAGCTGAGCGCCTGCAATCTTAGCAGAGCAGTCACTGCCATTTGAAGGTCTCCAACATCCTGCAGCATCGATAGGTTATGAGCACCACCTAGGAAAACAAACAACAGAACAACAGCATGAGTTTTACCCTGCTCTTCCACCGTGAAATATTTAGCCATCCGAAAATGGGTTCACTATTTGAGCTTGCGGTGAAACCACGCAATTTGACTGACTAAATAAAAGCATTTTGGCACTATATTCCTGTTACAATATCTACGACGTTAAAAAAGTGCTCCACCAACGGAGCTATCAACCCAGGTAAGTGTTGCTGTTATCTCGACCTCGTAATAAGCCCGTAGACAAACTCCTGTTGACTTGGCTCTGTCAGTACAGTAATACACCGACACAATTACACCCGCGCATCCACTTTAGATTTTACACCCGTGACTTCCTGCATCCGTTCAATGAAGGATATCGAAAATTTATTTGCTAGGGTACAAACTATGTAATCGTTGATCGCACTGAGGAGTATTAATCAAGGTTGATACTAAGAAAATTCTTAGATTCCCCACATGTCTCCGCTCCTCATGGACACTTCGGGCTACGCCCTACCTAAATATCTAACTGTGGATGGTCTGTGTGTAACTGTCTGAACAAATAAAAGAAATGATTTACTGTCACTAAGTATAATGTACATGGTGACTAACGTTTTGGTCTTTGGACGCCAAAAAGCGGCCATCAAATTAAGGCCATCCAAGAGGAGAACGGATATTAAAATAAAGCTTGAGAGGAAATATTGGGTACCCTGTTGAGCCAGAGACGGCAAATTGTGCGGCAGAGGAACATCGTGGTAGACAGCAAAACAGCAAATGGCGGGACAAAAGGACGCCTTGTGTTCTTCTGCACAGTAGCATGTTCTTGCTGATATTGAATCTACGAGAAGGCAAAAAAGTGGTAACAACAACGCACTCTTTCAAGCCACAGAAAACTGGAAAGGAGTTTCAGGTTATTTAACATCACTGAAATTAGGAGTGTCACCCCCTCCTGGTGGGATGCTACTCCATCGCAGGATACCCAGCATGATATGATTAGCTGTGGGATACCACAGTCCATCACAGGATACCCAGTATAAAGCGATTAGTTTTATTACGCGGGATGAGCACCGCGTTAAGGTTTCGGTCGAATTTCGTTTTCATCGTAGCCACAAATTGCAATGTTTTTTTAAAGTTTCCCGTTCCCCGCGAGAAGTCTCGAGAGAATGCTGCGATTTCATTGGCTCTCAAGAAAATCGTCCGATTTCATTGGCTTTTCATCATCCTGGAATCACGTGCCAGGCTCGTGCAAGGACCGTGCCAGGTCAAGGTGGAAATTATAGAAAGCTGGCGTGAGAGAAATGGCTTCCTTGTGTATGAGGCGTGAATTTACAAGATAGTAGTTTGCCGGTCTCAGAAGGAAAACACTGCTCTTTAAAGCTGTAAATCAAAAGAATAAGTTGTAGGAAACACTCGGCAACCTCAACGGTGGAGATCAGTTTGTTCATAATGAAGAAATCCCTCTTTGAGGACAGATCAGTGAGTGTGGTTTTGTGATCAAAGCGAAGTTCGTTTGAGCTCTTAGACTGGGAATCCACCTTGCAAAACATTACAGGTTTGGATGTGGTTGCTCCGTGAGATGTGAATTTTTCACGTGCTTTTATATGCTTCAATGCCTGATTCGTCGTGTGTTTCCAAATAACTTTTATCAGTCTGATCAGTGAAATTCGAGTCAATAAATTAGCTATACAAGAGACTCGCAGTTCGCTTGCTTTGCTTTCGCGTAGTTTTACTCGAGGCAAAAATTAAACGCCTTTGCTTTTCAGCAGTAAATGGAGGCTTACCTGAGTAAACTTATTATTTAATCAGAAAAATAACGTTGTTTTGGTTTTGTGTATTGAATCGTTAACAATTGCACAAACTGTCACGCCACAAACTTGTGTGTTTGCCAGCGATCGAACCAACAATTTCACTGTTTATTGAGCCGTGGATAATTGGATAGCCAAGCGTGTGCTTGAAACCAGTGAGCCATTGATCAAACCAGTGAGTTCACACGAATCGAAACAGTGAGTTTACTATTCACTCACAATTTATCGAGCGATGTTTGCAATACTCTACCAATTGCTTACATTTACATTAACATTTACTTGTGCGTATGAAAAGATTCTGTCTGTGCAGGGGCAACCATTCAAATTTAGTGTCACTGTAATATTGACAAACACATCCCGCGTAAACGCCTACAGGCGTCTTGTTACTATTCCTTCTGGTTGGGATGCCAGTCCACCACAGACCACGCGTCTTCAAAATGACAACTTGAAATAATTCAGGCTGAATTAATCCAGGCTATTTTTTATTTAACTAATCGTGTTGCATAGCATACTGAAATTAAGAATGTCACCAGGGTTTTCGGGATCATTTTGATGGATTTTCTGATTCATAATGTTGGTACATCTTTTAACGTTCTGGTAAAAGGAAAAAAAGGACTTACATTTCTTCATGAGGAGATCGATCGAATCTTCCAAAAGGAATTTGTATTCTGCAATCAAGTCTGCACTAACAAGAGGCTAGCAAGAGAGAAACGTGAGAAACGTGAGAAACGTTTACAAACAACTGTAACAAAAGAGGCATTTTACCTGAAGTTAAACTTTTCAACTAAATTTCCTACAGGTTTGGTTGGTTTAGATTGATCGAGTAAAGTCATTGCAAGACACATGAAACACTCGCCAAGATTACCTGGATACAAAGATCTGCATCTTTAAACGTACCTTTCTAAGCAAGTTTCTCGAAATTCTTGGAAATGTGTTCCTGTAAAAAGTCAAGTTTAACTTCATCTGCCACACAGCACCGGTGTCGGGCTGAGAATCCAGATTATGAACAATCTAAACAAGGAAGGAAGGAATTAAAACTTTGCCACCATCTTTTGTATACAGCAGGTTCAACCTGAAATGTTATTTTATAGAATGAATAGATGAACTACGGAGATACCCCTTATTATTTCCCTTTGGGGGTAATAAGGAGGAGAGAAAAGGCGGCTTCGTTTCAGCATTCATAAACCCCGCCTTATATCAAACAATTTTTATTTTTTACAATATTCAAATAATCATACTTTAAGTTTGTAGCCTGCAGAACGCCTTGGAATTATAACCAAAAATAGTTCAAACGACGTGTACTTTAAGAACCGCAGTGCCCTCCAAACAGGCAGTGAAGTCTTTTGATGCAACATACAAGCCGATATACTAAATCCTACACAATGCTTTCACTCCATTATATGTGGCGCAAAATAAGGATTACGTTCTAATTCGCTTCGCTGAAACGAACGTAAAATATTTTACTCTTGAATTTCCGTAATACAAACGAACAGATCATTACAAGGAATATGGTAGGATACGGAAGCGGATCCAAACTCATGTGAACAAACGCAACACGATGTACAAACTGCGAGCACCGCGTGCGTGAATAACAAGGAATGGTGGGGTGAGAATACGTATCAGGAACTGACCAATCAGAGCATGCGTGTGATCAGAATACACAAAAGAGGGTGCGACAGATGTGAAAGCGAAAACAAGCACATCTAATTACTAGAAATACCAGCGGAAAACACATTCATGTTCAGCACTGCAAACCAACCCAACAGTTATTATACAAAGGACAGCGGACTACACTACCTGCCACATACGTAGTAGCGTTTTGAGCACATCCGGTTTCTCCTCTGTGACGCATTCCACCAAAGCAGACGAGATGAAAGAACTCAGCCTCTTTTCCTGTCAAGAGAAAGAGGAAAGCAATGTGCCCTTAGTTGTTCTCTACCAACCCACTCCGAATACAGCTTGTTTTGTATTCCACATAATATTCCAAGCGATCAAATCTTGACTGTTCACTCCTATTCGTGTTATTCGACGCAAATCATTTAATTTCAACACACATTTTTCTGACTCAGAGAGCGTGTATGGGAATAACTGAAAATTGCTCCGACATTCTTTTTCCAAGGGTTAATATAGAGAAATGTGAATTGGGGAGCGTTTGAACTCGTAAGGCAAAAAGGGCCGAAAGCGTAGATAGGGCGCCAACGTCACACTCACTCAACGTAAAATGTTCGACCATTTAGCTATTCGAATACTTAAAAGAAGTCAAGCTAGGTCGAGTTTGCTGTTGTAATCTGAAGTTAAAATAGAGTGAAAGGTCCAGTTAAGGAGTCTTTAAAACTATGACATACGCTTGCTCACGAAAAACATGAGGCGCTGGATATCTACAGCGGTCTAAAGTGAAGCGCACGCGTAAGGTACGAGCAAACTTAAGATGGCGACAAACTGCACTTAGTGGGGTGGGCTGTCCTACATCCCCTCTATCCGCCTCCTTACCCACTATCACTATTGTTCCTTCCTCCCCTCCCTTGTGGTACTCACCTTGTCGTTTGAGAGGTGTTTATCGTCAAATAACTCGGCCAGAGCTAAGAGGTTTGGGTCTGACGAAAAGCTTCGCACGACTTCTATCTAAAAATACAATGACACGAAAGGTGGTTCGTTTAATGTAACCTTACGCGTAAGAGGGGTCTGAATTAGATTTTTGGGCAAGCTAAGTAGCAATAAAGCAAGTGAATACTAAGGTAATGATTGCTTGTACTTTCTAAATGCAATGGAACCAGTTTTAAGAGCTAATCTTTGAGGAAGAATGAATGGCTCAATTAGACCTTCAATCCAGCTGACTGTTTGATAAGGGCACAAATGACTTAAAGAACTAGAGGTGATCGGCTTCACGAGATGAAAGTTTACAATAATGGTGAAAAAAATTATAAAGGGCTCTAAATATTAGTCGAGTGTGACCGCCCAATTCATACCACAGCGCTCGTGCTAACTGAGAGATATAATAAAGGGCCTGAGAAGTGTTTCTGGTCTTCGTTCACTAACGACTTTCCCTCGCCAAAGCGATTCCATAAACTGTAGTGTCTAGCTCCAAGCGATCACTGGTGTTTTGCTTGCAAAAACAATTCAGTAAATGTAACTACAGAGTAACCACTGATATTCCTTCGCCAAAATGATTCCATGAAATGTAGTCCCCAAACGCAATGAATGACATAGCCTGCGAACAGGCTCTTCAATTACGTTTTCGATTTTCTCCGAATGGCGCGCGGTCAAAACGACCGATTGGGGAGAGCTCCTTTCTCTCACCCGCCCAATCCCCTAGCTTTGACCGCGCGCCATTCAAGAGCAAATCGACGCGACAATCTCTTGGAAAAATCCAAAATAATGGAGAGCCTGTTTGCAGGCTATGAATGACAATGTAGGTATTTACAACGCAACCACTTCTCACCTGATCTGTTTGGGCAGAGAAGGTTTTTGCGAGGATATTTCGATGCCCCTGAAGAGAGGAAGAAGGGAAAAAGAGAAAAAGAAAGTCAAGTGTTTGTATTTCTTTTACATTTTACGTGTTGTAGGTGTCGTTTGACTCAAAGCGTGCGTTCGGGAGTTACACGCGTCCCGCGTTTGGCTCAAGCAAAATATGTTTTCCCGAACTTGACATCAATTTGACATCATTTTCCCGCGCTCGATAATGGTTTCAACTATTCCCGCGCTCAGCAGCATTTATACGTTAAGCCTTTTGGCATCAGCTACATTCTCACTGGCTCAACATCTTATTTTCATTTAGTTGAATCGGACAAAGATGAATGATTTCAATTAGACATCATTATTCTTACACAGGACGAAGGGCTAACGCTCGAAACGTCAGCTTTCAGAATCCCTGTACGGTGGTCAATTTACATTATCAACTCCGTTGATAAAACCAAATTTTTGTGTACAGCTCCCTCACCGACGCAGCACCACGGTTTCTTTACAAACTCCCCCATTAGACATTAAAGGGGAAGAAAGGGCATAGGGTGGGGATTCGACATTTCCTGCCCAAGGGCAAACAATTCCAGTAAAATGCACAAAAATTATCCCACACCGGGCGGCACATTGCCGTCAATTATTCCCCAGGCTGGATACAAGAAAGCCGTGTAACTACCAACCTTAGGATCATCGCCATATGAGAGGAAACCGGTCCTCTTTTTCACGAATAACGTCCCCAGGTTAGATGTTAGCAAGCTGTAAATGAAAAAATTAAAGAAACGGTCACGGGCTGAAAACCTCATGTAAGTTGAGGGTGCAGGGGAAGAGGGGGTGGGGTCGGGGAGGTCTGTGTGTCATATCCTCATTGGTAAACATTTTCACTACACAATTGTCCGAAGACTACCAAAACGACTGTTCGCATTCTTTAAACATGGCACTATGAGGTAAACCTGGCATGATTAGCGGCTCGTAATTGGAAAGAACACACGCCTTAAAGGGGGCACAGCTGGGGGCCAGACCATAGTGCCATGTTGAGAGAATGCTTTTTACGATGTTGCTTGATTTTACGTTGTTTGTCCTAGCAGTAATCTTTGGACAATTACTTACCACCGAGAAACAACCTAGATAGAAGTCTCATTAAAAAAACAACTTCTTTACACATAGAATTTGTTGACGTTTCGGACGAAAGATCGTACTCATGTAAAATATAAGCCAAAATACCGTCCTGAAATAATGGAATTACTCAATGACTGTATGAGTTGAAGAAACAAAAACGGTAAAACCGAGTCTTACCTCGCGCTACTTTTGCCTTCTGTAAAATCAATTGTAACAGGCCAATACCGCAATCCCGAAACACGGATCTGAAAAACACACACAAATATGGGTCGCCGGCTATGGTTAGGCAAATGCTAAATAGAACCATCGACAAACAACGACGTAAATGGGGAAATCACTGATCCATTCACCCCCAGGAGTGACCAAGAAGTAATTTCTCTTTACAGTATCATTGAATTCTCAATCGGACAGGTGATGAGAATAAACTGTCAAAATCAACCAAGGAATATTGTTTGATTGAACACCAAATTCTCACAACTAACAGTATAAACAATGTATGGCAGACAGTAAGGAGAATATTAATATTGAGATCATGGGAGTGGAAGCGTTTTAAGGTCACGTTTCAGTTCTTCCTCTTAATGGCTTCGTCTCCAACCAAGGGTGAGTTTGTCGAAGCAGCATTAGCGTTAATCCACCATAACTACTGTAACAACGTATAGATCGTTTTCACAAGACGTCACGGCTGCCATGTTGGTGTACCTTGCTAACCCTCTGGGAAATGAACTCTATTTTTCAGCAAATACTTTATTTTGTTTCATTAAACCAATATGGCTGCTGGTCACGTGAGTGACAACGATCTATAGCTTTTCTTCAGAGTTAACTGGGTTTTTAACAACCCACAAAAGCTCTGTTAATGAGTCCCTCAAAATTGGTCAAGTGTCTTGGAAGCGAAATTTGATACTCGCTCGACTGAATTTACTCAATTACCTTTTTTATGAGCTGCAGTTCAGGCAGAATGCAAGGTGCAGTTAGATTCAAAGTGGACTCGGGATAGAAAAGAGATTCCTACAAAATAAACACAAAAAACACTTGATTCACTTTCCGTTAAAACGTCCGATTTTGACGACAAGTGGCAAGTGGCACCATGAGCTGCTCTCGGAAATCCATCTTCGATTTCTCTGATATGACACACTCAAACACATTGGGACGACAGCATGCCATAAAAGCCTTTACCTTATGCCCCAGAAAAAGCAGCCAATCAGAACGCAGCAAAGGAGTTGTATGTTCGTTGGTTGTCTACCCCACCTTCCCATCCTGCACTAGGCGCACGCCGCAACGCTGGGTTGTATGGGCGTATGTATTTTCTACGACTTGGATAAAATAGCCGAAGGCTCGTGTGGACATCAAGAAAATAAAAGTGGCACGTGAGATTTTCTATTTATAGCTCGAGTGAGACAGAAAGAAACACAATACAGTCAACAAGCCACGCTAAGACTTACCTTCAGTGTGACTTCCAAAGGAACATGACACGCTTTGTCAGAGTCCACTTCACGAGGCACGAGGACTCGGGGCTCAGACGCTAAAACGTACAGATGTCGGAAGGCTTGCAAATGATACCTACAAGATAGGACAGTGAGAGAAGTTTCATGAATCATTTACATCACAATAATGACCGCCATGTAACTTCATCTTACCATATTACGAGTTCGTCACTAAAACAGGGGATGAGAATACAGAAAAAGGATCATTTGAGTTAACGTTTATTCAAATATAAAAACATATGAAATATCTGAGAGGTGCGAGGAGAATACACGTCTTAATATTATGGATTAAAGGGTCAGTCATTTCACCACAAAGATAAAGAAAAAGCAGGCCACAAAATACATACTTCCTGCTAACCGAGTTCGAGGTCCGTACTGTAAGTTACGGACCGAGTTTTTTTCCAGTTCACCTATGGCCCAAGCGCGAAGCGCGCGGGCCATAAATCAACAGGAAAAAAACGAGGATGCGTGACTTACAGTACGGACCGAGAAAACGAGGTTAGTAAAATATTTATTATATCTCTGAGGTTAATCGGGAACGCGGGAATGGAAACTTTCATATTTAGCGGGCCGTACAGTAGAATACGGCCCGCAAAATTGACCAATCACGGCGCGCGCACTAACTGAGAGATATAATAATGTGCGCTACAATATTCTGATTCGAAACAAACGCATTGACTAGACAAGTTGCTAACGTAAATTTCCATCTTGGGATTTGTATGGGCAATCGCACGACCTCGTGTACAATTCGTGGTTAATAGCATTGCATATTATCGTATATTCTGATAAATTAGTCCAATAAATAATTCCAGAGGATGGCAACTTGTGTGTCTTTTAGTTTATGGGCCTTTCCGTCCAATTTCACTGGTCAAAGCGTTCAAATGTGCAACGTTTGGTTGTGCTCACGAGCCGTTGTAATGGAAACTTAAGAGGGAGTACTATCTGGGATTGATTGTACTGCTCTCCACCAAGCAGAATTGAGTAATTTTGTTGAGTGTACTATAATACATAAAATAGGGATAGAGTTAAATTATAACTACCTGTTATCTGTGCTGGAGATTGGAAATCTTGGATAAAAAGCGCAAACTAAGGCAGCAATCGCCGGTCCACTGGTACTGAGGGTAAACCTAAATGACAAAAGCGGACAAATAAAATACTGATCCTCGTAGTTGCAACCGTCAAGAGCATGAATACATTTGAACAACTGTTCGAGTTGTCTCAAAACCGAGTTATCCTTAGCTGCATCTTCGTAACAGCTCCATCTTCTCCTTATGGATGTCAAGTTTTATAATTAACAACCTCTTTCAACTGTGGTTCAAAACTAAGCTGAAATTAAAACCAAATACTCTCTCTTCAGGAAAGACATCCACATCCAATCATTGCCTCATAGCGAAAACAAACCGTAACACGCTTGTCGTTGTAACACAATGGAAGAACCACTTCAGTTGAACAATAGATACGTTTCAGAACGCAGGCATGGGTACCAAATTTTTAACCGGTTCAAAGTTTCGCGCAGGCTGTTAGAACGTTTCTTGATCTGTATCTTAGTATTACGTGTCATTTAAGTTTGGAAAAATAAGTCTATATTCTGCTAAAAGTACACGATTAGTAGATAAGTCCTGCCTTCACTGCGACAGATAGTAGAGGTCTTGGAACACCTGAACAAATCACGTAAAATGGGGCGGGGTAGGCCACATATTTGGAACCCCACGGCACGTTACAATGATGCATTTGGCTTACGTTTCACATGAGCCGTTCATAAAACATTCCTCACCTTCCTCCTCCAAGAAACAGGAGTCCGATGGCCATGTGCACTGCCATGTGGCTGCCATAAGGAACATCCGGGGAATGTCGCTTGCGCAGCTGGCGAGCGATCCTTAGCACATCCAAGTTTCCAGTCCCCGCCATAACCTGGTAACAGCAACAACGGGCATGATAATGTGTCTTTTTTACCATCCACGGTCGCCAAAAAGCCTCAACTTAGTATCAGTGTAATATTGAAACTAAAGCTTAACCTATCGTAACCACAATAACTCTTTACTAATGATAAAAAACAAACAAACAATTAACTTGACCTTAAAATATGATGACCTCGCATCTTGCATTTTCTGCTGTCTTTCACCGGGTTACCACTTACAACAAAGTAAGTGCGAACCCTACAATGAACCAAATTTCACTGGTTTTCCAAGATGAGGTGTTTGGGAGCAAGGACAGCACATAAAATTCCCGGACTTTTCGTTTTACTTCAGAGTCATGCTTTTACTCCATCGTAAAGTTTACTATAATGTATTGCTATTTGGCGTTAAAACCGAGTTTGAACTTTGGACATACAGACTGGTTACCGTCTTAGAAACACAAGTAGGTGAGTCTACTGTGGCCAAATACGCAAGAAACAGGAACAAAAAAGAAACATTCAAAAGCAAAGCTGTTTTCTTTTGTCTCGGACTTAAAAGATTCATCCATCACTTCAGTAAGCCAAATTCTAGGCTAAAAAGTCATACGCTAACTTGGGCATTACCAGTAAAATACTTCATATCTAGCGACTGTTCATCACTAGGAAAGGGGTATCGTATTCATTCTAACGTACCATAGCAAGCGACAGGAGAATGGCGTTGCAGCAAGTCTCAACTGTAGGCTTTCCAGGCTAAAAAAAGAAGCAAAAAAGCGAAAGCCGATGAGAATGTAAGAGATCATCGTAGAACACTACTAAAGCATTAGTGAAATAAATCCTGAAAAAAATCAGGGTGCGGGAATTGAACCCATGACCTCTGCGATAGCGGTGCAGTGCTCTTCCAACTAACCTAACAAGCCGGTTGAAAGCTGGCCATAAGCAGGTGTTAAGAGCTGGGCTTTTACAGCCTTACAAGGAGATTTTAAGGGAGTTACTACCGAGACCTACTACCACTGTGGGCCAGTTAAATTGTAGTAGTACTAGTAGTACTAGCGCCGAAAAATTCATCCCCCAGGGGCAGATAGTCGGTGTCCCATCCCGACTATCTGATAGTCGGAATGGGACGAGGATTCTCGTCCCATCCCGACTATTTGGTCCTGGGTCTCCGGGGATGCGAAAGATTAAAACATACTTCTTAGCTTCAACAGTTTTAAGAAACTAACTCTACGATGTGGTTGCACAACGTAAGCAAAGATCATTACCTGCTCCACGGCGCTGCTACTTAACAGATCCTTACAGTATTTGGTATAGTGCATCTGACGAAGAAAAAGCAGACATAAGTTATTCAACATGCAGAAAACGAATTAGGCTTAACCATTTACTTAAAGGGGACGAAAAAACAGCACATTTCAATTTTCCATCTTTCGAGGAACAACCGTTAAGTTCCGCCTGGCAGCTTTCTTTTGTGAGGAAAAGCTATGACCCGGGTTCGATTCCCGTCTCGGCGTCATATGTGGGTTAAGTTTGTCGCTGGTTCTCTTCTCTGCTCCAAGGGGTTTTTCTCCGGGTACTCCGGTTTTCCCCTCTCCCCAAAGACACTTCCAAATTCCAATTTGATGTTCAGCAATGTTGGGGTCTTTCAGTTTTTCGACGTCGTACTTGATACACACTGCTTTTTCTTAGTAGTTTAACTTTTCTCGTCATCATCACCAAATCATCGTACATTATAGTAATCAATATTCAATTTTCCGTAAGTGTATTGTTTATTGTAGCGGTATGTATCATTTATGATGTAAATTTGTACAATTAAGCCTGTAACAAGTGTTCCTTCCTTGGTAGCGTTTGTGTAAAGTGTTAATTGTAGGGAAAAATAGCATGAATGTATAAATGTACAGAACAACATGGTAAACCATCTTGTCCTGCTCTTGTCGCCGACTCGTATTTCAGTAATCTCAGTAATAACTCCCCTCTCGATCGCCAGGAAAACGAAACAAAGAAGTCCGACCTATACGGTTCTTTGACCCAAGAGCCAAGTGAATTACACTTAACGGCGAGCAGAACTGCTCGCTAATATATACCTCTTACTAACCGAGTTCGAGGTCCGTACTGTAAGTTACGGACCGTTCGCTTATGGCCCAAGCGCGAAGCGCGCGGGCCATAAATCAACGGGAAAAAACGAGGATCCGTAACTTACAGTACGGACCGAGAAAACGAGTGTGGGAAAGGAAACTTTAAAATTTAGCGGGCCATGCAGGAGAATACGTCCCGCAAAATTGACCAATCACAGGGCGCGTACTAACTGAGAGATATAATAACACAGTGCTTTTGACAGGGCCAAACGTAGCAAAGTTGGTATTCCTGCCAGACGTTTTTGCAGGTGACAACAGGTCATAGAACGAAACCTACGATCTGGCGTTATTGTTGTTGTTTTCCGACTTTTGTTTTTTTAGCGTGTCACGCAATTCTGAGAGAAACCAGATAGGAGAAATGTGCTAGAATTGCAAAGTTTAACAACCAGCCGCCAAAAGAGTAAACAAGAAAAATGCTAACATTAACCCTGATGGAAGTTTACGTAGTGTGAATTATTTTACTTTATCAGCGGTTGAAACTGGTTTCAAGGACTGTAAAGTTTCCGATAGTTACGCGATGCTTTTAAGATACTGCAAAAAATGCATTTCTGTTCAAGCCAGAAAAAAAATCATATAATACCAAGCAGTTGAAGGCTTCTTGATTCGCTGATCCTGCAAATCTCAGTCCCATCGCCATGCAACAGCCCGCGATGATATTGACTTTTGATTGACTGAAAATAAAGAAAATAAATGAAGAAATGAGTAAATGATTGCTTTCTGAAAACAGAAAACGGCTAAATTGTTACTAAAGCACTGACAGACATAACGGACCTCAGAGTTTCAACATCGATGTCGGCGTCCGTGGCCTCCAAATCTGTGGAACTGGAATCATACTTTTGAACAATCTGTAATAGAAACGAAAAGGAGCCTTGTAGTGCAAATCTTCCCTTCGGGGGACTAAAAAGGAACAGGGGAGGGGGGGGGGGGAGTGGTATGATACATCGAGCTGCACCTTACAGAAAACAGAGCTAAGCAGTATTATTATACATTGAACTCGCTATCTCTTGTCTGGTTGGCATAAAGCGTATAGTGAATTTTCGAAATCAGCGTTTGTGACAGCATCTACCTGCAGCTTATAAAATAATCATGTATGACCGCGGTGCATTGTTTCTAAGGATAACCATGTCAAGTTCGCGCGCTTTGTGTGGCTTGCCGTTGGTGAAGAAGCAAGTCCAGGTTTGCAAGTGAATGTTTACTGTCGTGACATTTTTTGTTTTCGTTTAATGTATAATAAAACAAATATTAGATTCGGTTTCAGAATAATCAAGGTCTCGGTAAGAGTTACCAGCCTCGGCCTTCGTCTAAAGCTGATAACCTTTACCTCGGATTTGATTATTTAATATACCACAAAAACTTCATCCAATAATTCTTATAGTCTGAGATAAAGAGAAGGTGTAACAATTGAATGTATGATACAAGGACAGTAAGCTCACCGCAGGCACGTGACTTTCCACCCAATCTTTTGACGGATAAATGCTGTCCCACATTATGAGCCCTCGGCTTAGAAGCTAGAAAATACAGAAGACAAAACATACAACATACAGATTGTTATGGGCAGAACTCGAAGTTATCAACCTCTCTGTGGGTGAATTTAATGGCGTTAATCTCACCCGTAGTAAAAGGAAGTCTGGACGGATGAAGTCCAACAGGACCTGGGTGTCAGGAGCATCAAGCCAGGCTGCCACAGAACTAAGAAAACAAGACAAATGTAATAGTCAGTTCAAAATAGTCATCGAGAGCCACCACCGTGGCGATTTTTTTAATGCGTGAGAATAAATTAGGAACGTGGTAAATCAAATATAGGCGAAGTTGTCTGTGTCCAAGGAGTCGAATGACATTCTATATGACTTTGGTGTACATCTGGTGGTCTCCAACATGTATGCGACACGCAATAGTATGGTTATGCCACTCGCCATAAATTTGGCAATACATAGTAAAAACGAGAGGTCTCTTTGATTTGTAATTCCGTCCTTAAACTATTTCCAAATCCATCCATGTCGCGATAAGTATTGGTTTTGCTTTTCATTGGTTGAAAAATAGGCGCGACTTTTGCTGGTCAATAGGCCATTTCCGAGTTCATGTCTGCCTCCTCTTCAAAGCGAGTCTAAGTGCGACGTTTTTGTTATGAAAATTAGTTTTCATTCGTATGTAAAGTAGAATTAATTACCATCACAAAAACTTCGCACTTAGACTCGCTTTGAAGAGGAGGCAGACATGAACTCGGAAATGGCCTATTACAGAGAGAAGCAATGCAAAACCTAACCAAACGCAATTTACTTTCGATATTCAAGTGAAAACTGCTCTGTCAACATACCTGTTATTGGTCTTCAGAAACATTAACCCCAGCGCTAGAGTAGCACCCGGTCCAGTGACGTTGACATTCACACTGTCGCCTTCCTGTTTGTGAGCAAAGACAGAAACTTCAGAGGGACGTGAAAATAAACTAATAAAGACAATTTCACAATACACTATTTTTTTTATAAGAACGTCTAATTTTGGAGCCGAGGTTGAACATTCTTAACTTTTTTTTTCCGATTTGAGCCTGAACCGTTAAAGATAAGTTACATGGCATTGTTTGCTCATATCTGGTATCAAGTTGCTTGTCACACGCTTGAACACCTTCATCTCTCGCTTTGTCGAACCCCATGCAGTATCCAGAACACTGCTCTCTGTTCCTTCATTCCTTGAGAGGTCATAGCTCCATGAGACTGTTCGCTAGATCCTAATGCAACTATCAATGAAGATCTTTACTGTTTATCACTTCATTATTCCACGAACGAGCTGAACAAGCCATGCTTGTTCACATACTTAATCTATCGTTAGGGTACCGCTCCCTTTGACGTGCAGATGATAAACCGTACTACGTCAAATATATTTTAACCTAATAAACCCCTACATCTCGTACGCGATCGTTGCCTGGGGCAGTGCCTATAAAACCAACCTAAAAAAGCTCCAAGTAAAACAAAACCACATTGCCAGAACTATCTTTTTCGCTACTTTATATGGAAAAGACACCGAAAGTGCTTTGCCACTGCTGAACCTCCTAGACATACTGACCATAGAAAACACTTTTAAATTTCAGGCATTTAAGTTCATACACAACTGGCACATAAAAAAACTACCATCCATTTTTACCAATTTTTTCACCTATGCCAAAGATATTCACTCCTATAACACAAGATACGCCTCTAAAGATAACATACACAAAGTACGAACAAGAACTAATATCGGAAAACAGACTATAGCTTCACTGGCCTCTGAACTTTGGCAAGAATTACCAACTGATCTCAAAAACCTTAGCTCAAACTGTTTTAGTAAACAAGTTAAACAGCATTTACTACGTAAGCAATCTTATTCTTAAAGATAATTTCAAAATAGGATTATCCTTCTTCTCTCTCTTTTTTATTGTTTTATAGCTGCTTGATTGCTGTAGCGCTATGCCTTTTTTTTTTGCTTTCAATCTTTGCATGCATTTTTGCTATTTCTTCGCTTTTTTGCTATTTCATTTCATTTTGCCTTTGCTAAACACTTGTGTGAGTGTAAGCTACAAAAATTACAACATGGCAAGCCTAGGGCTGAACTCGAAAACCTTAGGGTTCATTTTGGCACTAGGCATTTCCTTCCTAAACTATATACAAATTTCAAAATTACTTAATATCTTATTGTAAAAAAAAAAAATATATATATATATATATATATATATATACTTTCTTGAACTTGAATAGAATAAATCTTTAAGAGCGCTCAACTCTGAGAGGAGCAGTAATTATAATGATCAATGGTAGAAAGACTTCAATTCATCGCTTTATTGCGACAACGCTGTTTCGTGTGGTCAAAGAATGACCACACTCATCAGGCAATATTAACGAATTAACGAATTCGTTAATATTGCCTGATGAGTGTGGTCATTCTTTGACCACACGAAACAGCGTTGTCGCAATAAAGCGATGAATTGAAGTCTTTCTACCATTGATCATTATATATATATATATATAGATCTCTTGTAACCTTATTTCAAAAGGAAATGCAAATAAATTATTGTATTGTATTGTATTGTACTAGGCAAACGGCCAAAGACCGGATTCTCTAGATTACCTTGATTTGATAACTTGGAGACTTGAACTTCTCTTTTTGAGTCCCAGTCTGCGGAAGCAAAGCAATTGTTTTGATACATGAGCTCTCACCACATTCCCTCTCCCCCAACTTAAGAAAATAGTGGAATCTTGTATCCTTTTTAGGTTGTCCTAACCCTACATGATATTACTTCTGATACTTTGGACACCAAGATCTGTCTTTTACTGTAAGACCAAAAGCGACGAATTATGTACTTATTGACTGAGTGGGAGGGCCGGACGGGAAAATATTTGGCTCGAGGTCCGTGCGCCATGACCGAAAGCCAAATATTTTCCTGTCCGGCACGACTTAACTCAGTCAATAAGCATTTTATCATATGGCCTCCTGAGACACTTCATGAATGTGTAAAGGATGAAGTTTTTACAAAAAAGCGACTAATTTGCACATAAAATTGATCTAATATGTTGTTTGTATTTGCTTACTGGTTGTAAAATACACTTATATGGCTAGACGCGACGAAATCCTCTAAACTCGTATCGCGCGAGGCCGTACGTGATCCTAACAGGGCCGTACGGCTTTTTCCGGCCCTGCTCGCGCTAATGCGTACGGCCCTCATACGGGGATTTTCTCAATAGTTTAAGAATGAAAGCGCGCGCGGGGCCGTACAGGTCATATGATAAAAACCCTTAGTACTCTCTTTCAACTTGTATTTTAACTGAACTCAGACTACAATCTAGAACTCTAACCCCGTTGTTCTTTTCTTTGTAGTACGGTGATGACGATAGTGATGATGATGATGATGATGACGACGACGACTATGATGATTGCTAATGCACGTCATCATCGTCATCATCATTATCCAGATAGAACTCGTTCATAGTTCACAAGTGGAGCTAACCTGAGGTTTGGTTTGTCCTCCGACCATGTAGTGATACAACTGATCTGCAATCTTCAGATCCGCTACACTGGCAGCCTCGTTACCATGCTGAAAAACATAAGTAGCTTTCACTAATTTGAATGGGTGGAGAGGTTCAGAAGCCTTCTGTTGTAATCTCTAAAATCACCAAGCGAGTGTTCAGCAAAAATCCTCCTCAGTCCTTAATTTTTTTCTTCCTGTTTCTTGTAATGATATTTCTTACCGTATTTAAACGGAAATATATTCCCATTACGGTTAGTTAATAGAAGAAAAAGTGAGCAGCACAGTGAGCCAATCAGGATTCGAAGCAGCTTACATGTAGCCAGCGCTAAGCGTGGGAAAATGCAAGGAAGCAAGTCATGTGGTTTTGGTTTCGCGAGCGAGTTTATCCAACTAATAACGGAGCGAAGTTAAGCAAAACCAAAGCAAACACGACCATTCACCTTCGACACTCAATTGAAAACCGCCGTTTCGTAGAATGGTTAGATGTGTAATCGCTGGAAAAACTGGCTACCGCAAACCCCTGACATTCAGAAAAACTCCCACCCTTCTCACCAGACAGCCAGCCACAAGGTGCCACCATCAGGCGACAGAAGGTACGTGAAATAGTTAGCTAAAAAATAAGTTGCTTGTTGTAATTCAATCAGATACCTCCAACATGACAAAGCCGAGAGCCAGACCTGCCGCGAGTGAATAGGATTCCCTGTTAACAGCATTCTCCATTTCAGGACCAGGTGGCCTTCCTACGACAGTATCAGAAAAAGAGAAGCTCTTATTCATTACAATGATGAGGATTTATATAGCGCTTTTATCCGAAGGGCTCAAAGCGCTTTACAACACTTTTTGGGGGACTTTGCCAGACTGCTTGACCTCTATTTCTTAAAACGTCCGAAGAGTTTTCGGTCCCAGAAAGTATTTTTCAGCATCATTTTATTAACCTTTTTCCCCTTCAAATTTAGTCAAAATTATTATTTATTTAGTCAAAATTATTAATCAAAATATTATTAATCAACACTACACGTGAAATAGTTTGAAGTGTGTTCGCTCACGTGACCACGTGACCACGCTCACGTGGATTACTGAAACAAAAAAATAATTTGCATAAAAATAGAGTTCAATTCCCAGAAGACTGGTTTACTCCTCCAACATGGCCATCATAGCTGGTCTGTGCTCCTCCAACATGGTTGGCGTGATGTCAAGTGCACACAATCTATTGCCTCCGAATGCGTATTTTCCGGAGTTTTAAGGGACGCACACCAGATAACCCACAGTTGCTATTCTTGGTTTTCACCCACGTGAAAGGTGATCATGTTGGAGGTCAGCACAACAGGAATTATTTCGCATACTTTGCATAAAAATAAATTTTAGTTCCCAGTGGAGAGACAGGCCATTGTTCTTACCAACCAACATGGCGGCCATGACGTCACATGCAAACCAGCAGTTGTTGTAGGGATCAAGTACAACGAGAGCTTCAACCATAGTTTCGGCTCGTTCTTTGCACGGTCAGTTACTAACTGTTCTTTCTTAATTAATGAAAAGTAGGGCCAAAGTCAATCTGGTTTGCGCTGTTTATGTCAGTTAATGTAATTACTCTGCGTTTTGGAGTAGTTCAATGATTATTTTGATAAGCCAAATTGGCTTTTACTACTCAAAATTGAAAACTGTTCACATGAGAGCCAAACAATCAGAATTAATGGCTGTTCAGGGTGTTGTGAATAATAAGGAAGTTTTTGCCCCACCAATCTCGGAGAGTAGCACTTCTGCCATCCTCCGCTGTGCAGTTCCCTGGTAAACAAGCCCAACTCCTAATATGGCAGCCACCTGAGCTGAATGCGGGACATCAAGTTCTGCAGAGGTTGGTGGCAGAAGAGCGTCGATATGAATGCTCAACATTTTGGTAGTGGTCGGATCCATGGTGCCTCGCCTACAGGAGAAAGACGAAAGTCTCTCACAAGGGGCTTAGAGGGGTGTTTATCTTTGAGAGGTTTTTTCTCAGACATGTCTCTTTAAGAAGTGGAATTTTCAGAAGACAGTTTTAAACAGGCCTTGGTTGTAAAGACCAATAGAAGAGTGTGTTCCATAGAGGTATATGTTGAAGGGAGTCACTTAATTACAAAGGCTACTGCTTTAGAGAGAAGTCGCTTCCTAGAACAGCCTGTCTTGGAGCGGTCTATCTCAGATGGGTTTGTCGCCGAGAAGTACGTCTCTCTCTATCCTGGAGAGACGTTCATAACAGATAGGAGTATGTCTTGAGCACGTTTAAGTTTGTCTGAAAGGAGTATTTCTGTTGAAGAGCGTCCTGCATTGGGAGATGGGGGTGTCCGTCTTTTTAGGAAGTCTGTCTACCTTACTGAAGTGCCGTCTTATAGAGGTGACCATCTTAGGTGATCACCCTGGAGTGGAAACTTACTTTGCAGCTGCAGTGCCCAGGAGAAGTCCAACGGTAGTCAGCTCGTGTCCCTAATAACAGGAAACAACTCCCTATTAAAACATCCCAAAATATGTGATGCTGAGACTAAAAACAAAATGGAGTCGCAATCGTATGAGGCGAGTGTCCCCTCTGTCCACAAAACCAAGGTGCTACTTTGCTCAGTTCCTGTATGGCTTTCTTCCAGGCCCTCACGATCAATTCCTTTCGGTAACGTAGCCGAGGCGAGCGGGATCACGTGACCCGAAGCGATGAACCGCGGAAAAACAGAGACAGACCTAGGAACTTGGCAAGGTGCCAATTATGTACTCAAACTTCTACTCGTATTGAAATCTAAAGGCCATAACTCGATGTAACGTGAAGTGCTGTACCCACTTTCAACCATTTTAAACGTCAGACAGTAATTTGTATCGAAACCACTCCCACCTTACACAAGTAGTCATGCAGATTCATATAAGACAAGCTGTTCAGATGTCCGCTGAGGCCGAGAGCCATAAGAAAACCAGCGTGTTCTTCTGTTAGCTGATTGTTCCTCGGCTTGTTGTAAACTATCCACGTGCTGTCAATCTGCCAAAAAAAAAAGCCAGATCCTGTGAGCTCAGATGATAAAGTTCTGTAAAAATGTTACTTGGAGTACAAGAGATGCTGTATACCATTTCCGAACACGAAGTTCCCTCCGCTTAGCAGTCTCCGGCTTCAAAAATACCACCCCCCCCCCCCCAACCCCACCCACTTCCTCCTAAATAGCCTTCAGGAGAATCATAAGCCCAATTATAAGAATTGAACACAGGGATGCTCTTGTGCATGTTATGGCCACTCGCTTCTTTCAAAGTCGTCCCTTGGAAAATTAACGCATCTTCTCCGTCTGCTCTAAAACTGGTTGAGAAACTGGGGCAAGCTTTGCAAACGGATCACAGAGCGAAGTAAGGCAAACTTCAAGCAAACAAGGATTACATTCGACAGTCAACTGAAAACAGTTCCACATTAACGCATACAATAACGCTCCCCCCTTAAGTGAAAAAAGGCAAAACAATTAACATTACACGCATCATTTCAAACGCCGGCTCTTACACACCTGTGATATTCCTTGCGCGATCCTGAGTCCTGCCGCCACTCCGTTGTGAAACTGAGGCCACAGTTTCATATCCACTGGTGTTTCCACGTGTTCTAAGCCAACAGTTGCGTTCCTATTGGCGAAAAGAATCAATAAAAAAGTAGAACTTGTAGTTTTCATTCCAGTCTCTCGCTAAAAGTCTGAGTATTTTTTTAGGCCGATTTTCAGAGTTTAATATATTAATACGATTTCATCTCTTCACGAGTCGTTTTCACTCTCGCCAGGGTCGTTGTTTTCTTCTACATCCTAATTTTACCTGTTTCACTTCATTTCTGCATTTCTGCTTCACTTGACTATTCTTGGGTTGCACGTGACGTCATCATTTTCTAAAATCCAAAACTAAAGACCTACTAAAGTTGTTGTCTTTATCAGGCATGAGAGAGGATAAATTTATGTCTGTCTAACAACTTTTCAGCTCAAGAACATGCTTCGTCTAAAAACAGGCACATTTTAAATTTCAGAGTTGTAGCGGTGCGTGACATAAAGCTATGAACGTTTTTATCGAAAAATATATACTTATTTCGGGATATTTAGCCTTTTAAGAAGTTAAAGTATTAGGAAAAGAGCTTATTTAAATGTGTGCTTGATCAGTTCAGATAATCAGCCGCCTAGATAGCCAAAGTAAGTTCCAGATGTTTACACTATTTTACGGCCGCCATGTTGGTGTTCCTTGGAGGTACACCAACATGGTGGCTCCATACTGGGATCTGTAAATTTGTGCAAAATATTTCGACTAATATTTGAAGATTGGGAAAACGTACAGACCTGAAAGTTGGAGAAGTGTCTTAATTATCAATCTCCTATAACATTATAATTTCTTGAGCTTATTCTCTGAATGGTTTTCGAATTATTTTTTAATTGCGTGACGGTGCAACCCAAGAATACCACAGTATTCTTGACTAATTGCTGACTTTGTCCTCGTTGTTGTTATTTGTTTTCGGAGGAGGAAGGGTTATCTCTCACCTTGGAGGTGCCCGGCCCGTAAGATCCAGTCGTGGAATTGGAAGAGTTTCTGTTAGCACTGGACGGAAAGTTGCCATGGTAAACATGCCCCTATTTAAAAGAAGGTGTAGCAACTGTTCAGTAGATACCTGGCGCATGGCGTTACATGACCAATCAGAACATAACGTTTGTAGTTTTGCGTCCAAACTACAGGTTTCAGTCATCGTCATCATCACTGCTACCACCACTCAGTCATACCTGAGAGGGAAGATACATCCTCATTTCAAACGTTGCACTCAACCATAGTGACAGGCAGTTTTTCCAGAAGACGTTCTGTATTTACAGAGATGTCACGACATCAGAGCATATCGGATTTCAAATACCTTGTGCATGCAACCACCGACCGCAGCATGTGATAATATGACACTGTCATGCTCCCACCTACAAACACTAGAACCTCGATCAATCTTAGTTGCAGCGCTCATTACCAATTGCCTAACTCTGCTTCTACGGTTAACCCTTTAATTCCCAAGATCCAAATTATTAATTCTCTTTTCTAGCTGCTATACAGTTCCTTGTGCATTAGTTAAAAGAATTTGGGGTTATTTAACAATTAGACACGTAGCTCGCAAGGGCTACGGGTCAATAGCCCATGAGGCGAAGCCGAATGTGACCCGTGGCCCTTGAGGGCGAAGGGTCTAATTGTTTTAGTATCACCCAACTAGTCGGACAGAAAAGCCAATAATAAAGTTGAAGAAATCTTTATTTGGGAGTAAAACGGTTTTCAAAACCGGCGAATTTCGCTACTCGAGGACTATTACTAATAGTCCTCTAGTAGCGTTGCCAATCAAAATGCAGGTTTGCAGTAGTCCACTAGTTGGGTGATACTAAATCAAGATAACACCATCGGGCTGATAAGTTTATCTATTCTCATCGCATGTCTGAAAGACAATGTATTAATAGTATAAGGAGAAGGTACATGCTTATCACTTCTGGGAGTTTAAGGGTTAATATCAGACAGTCGAACGGGACATACCTCCCCACTGGTAAGGCCATAGTTCTTTTACACATCATGAGAAGACGGGTCTCTTGTTCTTGGATGAAGTCGTGGTCACTAGAAATCAATCAATCCGAGTTGAAGCTCTCATTAACAATTACCAACCTCTGGCTGCTTCTACGGTTAATACAAATTCAGACACCTTCCTAAAGTTTCATCTTTAGGAAAACTTGAAAGGCAAACATAGTCATCATAGTACGTTAAATCAAGGCTTTCGAACTTGAGGTTATTATTCAGTTGCCGATTCAAAACCTTGAACCACCTCATACAGCGCCACCAGAAGTACGACAGGAATGTACAGCTAGGGCTGTTAAAATACTACCATTTTTGAGCTAGCGTGAACCGCGAACATTTTTACGCGTTGTTACACACTCAAAACATCCAACTTTGTCCAGACAAACTATCACGTTTTTAGGGTGAATATGTCAAATTTTGGCTTTGGATGTTTTGGGGTTTATTTTTAGTCCAGGGAATTTTTTTGGGCGTTGCTGGAAGACCTGGAGACTTTTTTTGAGGTTTGAATTTTGTCCCTATTCGATCATGTCCATTACTCTAAACCAGAGTACCCCTCCCCCCCCCCCCACACACACACACACACCCCTCCTGATTGCCACACTATCAGAAGAGCACATACCTAACTTCAGGTTTTTGTACGACACTGACTGAGACAGGCTTGGACGATTGCAGTAGTCTCTTTATTTCTTGAACCCTTAGGTCTTTGCCAAAGCGCAGATTTAATACCTGTAACACATGTAAAGCGGTGAACTGTCTAGAGTAACCATCGCCAAAGTCAGCTTCTTAGTGTGAACATTTTATCTGGCGCAGCAAAGTTCGGTGACTGATTCATGGACTGACCGATTGATTGAGTTATCGATCGACTTATTGATTGACAGGTGTGCGGATGACGGAAAAACTGGCGGGCAGCCCTCCATCATTTGCAAGACCTCACAAGATTGGTTGCAAAAAAAAATAGACAAACAATCAAAACAATGGCACCTAGCCCTACAACAGCAGAGCTGCGCCCTACGAAGATCGAATGAAATTAGAGGTTTCAAAGAGGTGCAGCCCTATCCAGACTGGCTGGCTGGCCACTGACTGAATGATCGATAGCTTGATTGCAGGTTGGTAGGCTACATATATGAAAGCAACAAGCAATCGCCTTACAGTAATGAAACGGTACACACCCATCAACAGCACAGCAAAAAGTACACGAACCTCGTCATCTAAATTAAGGCCGTCGTCTATTTCTCCCTCCTTTAATGTGGGTTTCTAAGAGACAAAAAATAAGAGCAAATGGTGCACATTGAAGTGAGAAAACACTGACAAGAGTTCGACAACATCTTGTGTAAGGGATGTTGTTTTTTCTTTGGGGTTACACTGAAGCAATGTACAATGAACATACTTTAACTGGTCCAGCAGTACTCCATTTCTTTTTGTCCGTTTGCAGCATGGAGGCAAGATCTTCGCGTCCTGAAATGAAAACGCCAATTCACGGTGAAGCTGAGCTGTACCTTGAGCCATGCAACAGTATCCTTTCAATGTGTTCGGGAAAACACTGTTCTAATCTTGGCTCTTCTTCTTGCCACTAGCATGAACTAACTAGGTGAGTTAGTTTCTAACAAACCTGTTATCAAATGGGATGATGAAGTAAAGTGGCCACCGTGTAACGAGATTCTAAAGATTACGTTCCATCTAGAGGAAATCATCAGCCGAATATGATTTATAGTATCGTTAGCTTATGCAGATGATTGATCACTGAAGTGAAAATGGGTGCATAACACAAGTTTTCACACTTAGTAATTTAATAGCATTTGTGTTGACCAAGTGATTGTGGCACGCCAGAAGAAGTAACTTCCTCCGCCGCAGTCAATTCTATTAGCGCAGCTTTCAACTGCGTGCTGTAGAACCAAAATCAACGTAATTACTCCAGCCAATCAATTAGAATTCAAAGTACTGTACATGTAACTGGTGCAAAGCGCGGGAAAATGCGCAAAGCGCGGGAAAATGCGCGCGTACAAATCGCGATTGGTTTTCGTTTTCCTTCTCATTGGTTAAAAAAGTGGCGCGAGTCTGCTGGCCAATCACAGAACGAAGAAACGCAAAACCAAAGCAACCGAAATTACTTTCCGTGCCCAACGGAAAGCCGCTCTAAATAAAACATGGGATCTTTAAGAAGGACACTACTTCAATGATAATACGCCATTACACATACCAATAAGCTGATATGCTTCAGCTGGGAGAGTAAGCGGGGGATCAGCTGCAGATTGATGTATAGCTTCCATAACAGGTGCTGCAACGCCAAATGGTAAACAGTCCAGGTCTTTACAAGTCAAACCTTGCACAAAATAAAGGCAATGTGAGGTTAAAACAAAACTTAACGGTGACTGACGGTGACAAAATACGATGAATTCGTTGCCTACCTCTATGAGCCAAGAATGCCACAACTTTATCGGCTGCGGTACCCAAGCTGAGGGAAAAGAAACGAAATGTTGCAGAATATTACACTTCATACCAAGCCATAGAAAATACAGCCAATCAGAATGCAGGAAAGCCGTTGTATATTCGTCGGTATTCCACCGAACCTTCCCATCGATCAGTGCAATTCAACGGTATCACACCCAACTTTCTCATAGTGCAGCGCATTGATTATGTAAGACTACGTACTTTCTACAACATGGTATGAAATAGTTATGCAAGGCTTTCTCGTGGTATGCCATAGAATATCCCAGTAGAGAGCATTGCACCACTAATATATGTGAAATGACTTCTCCATGAGTGGATCTTGGTCAACCACATAGTGATGTTTGGGCTGAACTTTTTCGGTTTGTTGTTTATGCTGTTGTCACTTTATACTTATTTTGTTACAGTGCAAAACCAACACAACGAGTGCCGGAGGAGTAAACTGGGTTTTTGTGAATCTGCGCATAAGAATTGACGCTCTCGCTCACACAAAAGAATACTTGTATGCCAATAACTGACCAATTGAGTTTTTCCTGAAGAATGACCACAGACTCCTTGAAAGTACTGTTTACTTCCTCTGCAAGAGAAACAATTCAAAACATTAAAAACTTAAGTCACCCACCAAGGCGTACGGAAAATGCGATATTAATGGCGCCAGTGCCGCCAAAACTGGAAAGTCATAATCCACTAGTACCGAAAAGACAAGAAAGAAAATAAGTACATCTGTAAGTCGAGTTTAGAAAGAAGTCACCTTTGGGTCAATTTGAATGACTCCTTGGTTATTGTGCATGGCATCCTCTGCGTCTGCTACGCAGCCACGATGTTCGCAGCAAATTACACTGAGTCTTGACGCACTTGATGCTGTTACTAAATAATATAAGTATGTGTTCAAAAAAGAATTACCCGCACAGGATATGCATTTGAATAATCTGTCGAGATCACCAGCCAAGCCGATTCCATCCTCCGTGGGAATAAACAATGAATAAATCTGAAAGCACGAGAATGGAAAGATTGTAACGAGCTATTTAGGAGAAACTTTCGACGTGTCAACCCTAAATGACGTCCTTTTGTTGAAAACAGCAGGGTCCCTTAATAGCAGGGTCCCTTAATAGTAGGGTCCCTTAATAGCAGGGTCCCTTAATAGCAGAGTCCCTTCTGCATTGGAGTGATGGTGCTAAGTGCTTGACAATGATGATGATGATGATGATGATGATGATGATGATGATGATGACGATGGTGATGGCGATGGTGGTGCTGATGATGACGATAATGGCGATGAAGACGTTGACGATATGTTGTGGAAGAAATGCAAATGAAAACTAGAAGGAGGAAGAAGATGGGGATAACTGTGTCGGCGATAATGAGATGATAATGACACCGATAGCAGCGATAAATGACGATAAGAAAAGAATCATGACGATCAGGGCATCTCTATCTACTACAGGATGCTAATGACATCTTAGCGGTCGTTCATTTCTCATGGGTGGGGGGAAGGGCAAGGGGGTGCGATTTGGGGGAGTATCATTTGCAAATGTTATAACCCCCCTCCCCTAGCTTACCAGTTTTAGTTACATAACACCCTTCAAAAAGAATTTTTTGGGATGGTCCCCTCCAAAATAAGTTACGATCCCCCCCTTTTTCTTTGATTTTCGTGGGGCAGCCCTCCCCCCCTCCTCCTCAAAAGCAATTTTTTTGGTGTGTCACCAGTCCCACCAGTCCCCCCACCCCCCTTCCTTCCCCACATCCCATAAAAACTGAACGGTCCCTTAAAATCACAGATAAAATCGCTAAGCGCCCGCTCAGGCAAGTACATTTGCAATAGGACTTTCACAGCTATAAAAGTTACAGGCAAATATGGGACAAGGAAACAAGATTCACGAAAAATTGGTCATGCTCACCATGATAACGTTAAAAATGTTTTTGGTAGTTCCCGGCAGCAGAGGAAAGGGTTCAACCTGCATACAGAGAAAAAGTGAAACCCAACGTATTACTATAAACCTCACCATCAAATAACACCTTCTCAGATCAAATCCTGAGTCAATTCCTCAGGCATTCAACCAGAGATACTCACAAACGCTCTTACCTTCTGACCATTAAGGTAGTCAAACAGCCACTGAAGGATGCTGGGAGGTTCTTCACACAAGGGAACAAGCAACTGAGCTGTCTCTGAAAAAGGAGAGATGCAGTAACGCCTCAGGGGTTTCAATAAGTTTTGAAATAGCCGTCTGAGCTTGCTAAACTAAGCGGCGACCTGATTAATTTCTTTTTAATCATTTTAGTCAAATCTAGACAAAGTAGGCAGCGGTGAGAGGCAAATTCTGACAAATTAGGGGGCGATTTTCGCCTGTTGCCAGCTTCTAATCAAACCCCTGCGCTTAGCTGCTGCTTTCTAATACATTAACAAGGATGAATAGTTTCTGAAAGCAGATAGACGGCCGAACGACATGAGCAATCAACTTGTTTACGTATTTTTTCCAGTTTTATTCTGCCTCCATTCTCAAGGTGTCATTTTGTGTTAAATCCCAGGAGGGATTAAAATGTAACTTCTCCGCACAATTTCATTACATTATAAGGCAAACAGGTGATGAGAATAGACACATTTATCAGTTCTCGTGTTCTTCCAACATCTCGCGTGGTTTATCAGCCTATAAACCATAGAAATTTGTGGTCTAATGCTTAAATAACACCAAATTCCCATAACTTATTGACAAGGAAATGTAAGGGAATGAAGGGAGAATTGCAAATCAGATCTTGGGAGTTAAAGGATTAAGGAATAAGCTCATGCTTGAGATTTCCCGTCTCTTTACTGTTGCATCCGCTCTTTTTGGGCATTTGTCATGATCTGGTACCACTATAAAATGTCACTTCTCACACATAACTGGTAGCCATGCCAAGCCGGTCAGGCAATGGCGAACGGCAACAAGAAAAGTGAGCAATCTCATAAGCCATGTGACCTATACCCCCGCACACTAGCACCCAGACTCCCAGATGTGTGTGAGAAAAACGTTTTCCGCTTCTTTCGTGCCCCATCCAGCGGAAAAAAACAGTTTCATATAAGCTAAAGTACCTCTTTTAACGCCGGGGGAAGCATCCCGAGACTCGATGAACAAAGAAGGGTAGTCTCTACAGTAGAACTCAACATAAGCAATCCAGCCAAGATCCCTGAAACATCGACCGTAAAAGTAAACATCATTTCAATTTTGTTTATTAAAGATAGACAATTTTTAACTTTGCATTTGCTCTGAGAGCTCAAAGGTGCCCATCGAGAAAGCTCCTGCCGTTTACATTGTTTTAAAAAACCAACAGACTAACACAACCAAGCACAAACAAAATCAAATTACGGAAAACGGTTTGATTGGGAGACAAAATACTAAACAAAATGAAAAAGTTTACCAAAGCAAGTTCCAGAACTCGATTTAGAAGCCAGTCAGGTTTTTCTCTAAGGACACGAGGAAGGCTATTTAATATTCAACAAGTGTGCAGCGGAGACAAACGGTACTTTGTGCAGAGCAGCAGAAGTCCGACGAGCAGCACAAGGAATGGTGTTTGCGCGCTACAGGGAATTGTAAGCACTTTGAGCGTTAGATCTGAACGTCAGATTCAAAGACAACGACAAAACAACAGGTGACTGAGAAAGTTAGCTAAGAATTGAAGCTAGGAAAGGTATCTCAAGTGATTTGTACAAAAAACTTAAACGAAGCTGATTTACGGCAACAACTTACACTGCAAGTCGACACAAGAAGTGTGCGATAGGATAAAGCGCGTCCTTCCCAAGTACGTTCAACTTGAGGTCCTGAAAAGCATCAACAGTAATGCAGATGTTTAGAGAGGTTACTAAATACCGTCATCGCAAAAAATAATCGCTGGCAAAGTCCACAAAACCAAAACCAGGTTTGCGAGGTTTAGATTAACGGTTACACTACAGTAACATTATGTCGCTATTTTAATATGTTGGCAATTAGCTAAGTAAAAGTAACATGTAACTAGACAGCATGTAGATTAGGCGCAGAATTGTGAAAGATACCTCATAAATCAGATGCCAGGCAAAGAGAATAGACGGGACATGCCGATACAAAAGAGCATCCTTCTTAAGCCTGGTGAGCAAACGTAAGAATATTGAAGATTACTATGACATATACACATCTGTACTTTTATCTTTTTAATCAGGTAAATTAATTTTTGGTATCAGTTAGTGGGTTGACGTTCTGTCCGGCCCTAGTACTGCTTTAGAGTGCTGTAAATTTGTAAGGTCAAAAATATGACATTTCAAGGAAAGGTACTTTGGTTAACACTGCTTTCCGCAGGTGCTACTTAACGGCATTTCGTGAGCTGTTAAAAGCGGTTCTCGGTAAAACATGAGAACTGCAATTCACAAACACTGAGAAGTGTTTTACTGTGGCAATGTTAACTATTGCTACTTCTACACAAGTTGGAAGTTTGTAAGTCAAATGATCAAGTTTATTTTATTCAGAAGCATATATTTTTGTATTATTGACTCAGCAGGAACCTCTGTTCTTGAAGAATATCATTTCAAATTTCGTTGGAACGCAATGCATTTTATATCGTCCACAATCACTTTTAAACGCATAACGACATCATACGTCACGTACAGGTACAACCGCATGACGTCATTAAATCCAAAATGGCGGCGTACACGAATGTAGGCTCTAACGTCTCTCACTTTCTTATGGATGACTGCATTCCTTTCTCGGGTGTTTCATGGCATTTCACGGCTTGTAATCCAATAACTTGTTTTTCCATATCATTATGAAATGCACTCTTCATCAGTAACTCCCAAGCCTTAACAAAGAGGCACAAAACAAGTATTACAAGTGATGTGAAAATCGAAAGTTTGCGTCACGTGTTCTAAGTATCAAACTAAAACGATATGACTATTGGAAGAGATGCAAAACCAACTCTTGGATTACAAAAGAAATGCAAACAACAACAATTTCTTTGTCAAAATGATCACATCATCCGCCGGATGGTCATCTGTTTCTTACTGTACCTCAGTAATAAAACCATACCGTTGGCCAACGCCTAAAATTGGCAAAATTACGATCAATGAAAGTTCATTGAACAACTTTAAATGACCTTGCGTTCATTCACCATTATTTGAATATCAATATTTTTACGAAGGACAAAATCATATCTTCACAGACCCAGACAAAGACTAGTGGAAGTGGGTTCCCGTAGGGTCATCAGAGAAGTAGCTAGGAGCACAGTCACTCATGAACATTTTCTTAGATAGCCATATCGTTTTAACTATGATCCCTTCTTCTTGACGTTTAAGTCAGAATTTTGAGGGAATTAGGATTCAGCCGAAACAGCTTACAGTTAACTCAATACCTTGTTATCGCCATCATCAGCCTGAGTTTTAGATTTCTTTGCAGCAGGTAAGCCAGGCGAATCACACTGAAAAAAAAAACATATTTAACAAAATCAAAGTACATTGCCTTCTATGAACTTTAACAATTCCTTCGGAAACCGGCATATTATATTATCTTGATACTAGGATTCCTGTCTGAAATTCTCGACCAAACCAACCAACTTTATTTGCATACGGTCGTTTCATAAGTTCTTAAGTAACGTCTTTACAAGAAAGCCGTATTGAAATGAAAGTAATCAACATTACATACCATGTGTTTAAAATCGTTCACAATTGGTAAAAATTCAATGTAACCTTAGATTATCTTATGCATGAACGAATGAAGTGACTTCACGGTTACAATCCGTGGTGACTTTAAGAAGATGTAATTACAACGTACCCTTGACCTATCGTCGGCAGGAAATCCCATTAAATCCAAGACACAACGGGTGAACCAGGCCCAATCTCCCTCGTTTGGTTGGGAATGAGGCCCTTGAGCCAAGGTGTAGCAAGCTATGTGGGCCTGTACCACCAGCTGGGCGGGAAGAACACATTTTAAGGCTTCCAAACAGGCAGTAACTAAATACAAAAGGAAGATAACACATTTGCGCGTTGACTCATTCTCAATGGTGCTCTAACTTGACACAAAGTACTTAATCAAGTATCAAATTGATTATTCAAGCTTGCAGATACGGAGACTACTACGGTAAAGGATGTCCACAAACTGTTACCAAGAGGAAAAAAGACCATTAAAATAAACAAACAAAAAAGAATGAAGCGGCTCACACCTCATCCGTTCGTCCTTAGAACTAAATGTTAAATGCGTCCAGTCATGAATTTATCACGGCTCGCACTGACGTTCTTACATCCTTGTATGCAGTTTGTCTCAAACAAAACTGGGCCAGTAAATATAATCTAACATACTCGCTGTATATGTATATCAATAAAATTTATGTGAAATCTAGTTGGTTAAGTTTCACCTACACCTTCAACAATTTCTTTCTCTTTCTTTTTCAGTTAATTTCGGAAAGAAGATAAAACCAATTTGCGTGCGTTTGTACGAAATTCAATAGAATACTTAAGGGCCTTAGAGAACACACTTAGACAACCACTAAAATACACGCCTACAGTCCACTCATGTTTCCACAAAAGTTTCCTCATTCTGCATGTAACTAGTTCCAATGCAATGCGGTCACTAACCTGCTAAATTTTCAGACATCAGGGGCAATGTAACTCTGAACATCGAACCGTCTGTTAAAATCTAACAAAGCATTAAATTATTGTAGTATTACGATCCGTTTGCCATGTAAAGAGACTCGTTGTTTGCATCAAGTGGCGTGGCCGATGCCGATCATCCACATCATTTATCTAATTGGACGTTCAATATATGATCTTCATAATTACATTCATATTCGTGTATTTTATCACTCCCGGGTTAATATTATGAACCAACAAACGACCAGCTCCTGCATTGGTTCATAAATTCTGTGGGACGTTAAAGAACCTACACACTGCAAAAAGCCGAGTGGTCGGCCTAATGGTGGTCGGCCTTTGTAATCGTCAAGTGCGAGGGTTAGGTTGTATTGGCAAATAAATCAGAAATGAGGATCCCCATTCTGCTCAAGCCTGAATTTTTCAGGCTTTCTTAATAAAAGGGCTCCAGATGCACTCACAACTGTGAAGGTCCATCATGTCTTCAATCTTACATCATTCAGTCAATGATATTCATATTTTCACATTCGAAAATCCAGTGGCGAAAGTACTGTCCAATCCTACTGCAGGGCGTCAACAGTTCAAGTAACTATTTACTTTGAATGATATTAGAAAGGATGTATAGTGCTCTTAGAGAGAGGCTTACAGGTGAAATTATGGGAATATTGGGTCAACAGGGATTAAAAGAAAGAAAGAAAGAAAGAAAGAAAGAAAAGGGAATATAAATCAGTTAGTCCGCTACTGAACGGAGTCAGGGACACCTTGTTGTGGTGGTGGACCGTCTCGCCTTCGTCTACTAATTACTCACTTGAAATTTTCAACCACCTTCAAATCCAATATATTCCAATTTTCCATAACTTACAACATTCCCCGAAACAACTCTTTTTACTTCCAAACATTCCAAAATTCAACCAAACAATCTCAAACATTAACTGTACCAAGGACTCCAGTATGACGAAGCCACATTTCGATTGAATGAAATCTTGGTGAGATATTAAGGATTAATGCTGAAATGGCCGGAAAACAAAACATTTTGTCATATAGCTGGCGTTTTCCTGCTACAGCGCGCCCACTCATTGGCTACTTCATGGTCACATGACATCTAACAATGAAACTGTTTACCGCCAAATGCCATGACCGGGCACTGACACTGCGAAAACTATGACGTCAAACGGGAAATAGTTCACTGTTACCCGCGAAATGTTGACTGCTGTTGCACGTGATCAGAGCGTGCAGTTGAAAGTGGCCTGATGTTGTCGCTGGAATCTCAGCACGTTTTTCAAAATTTGCTTTTGTTTTTGTTTTCCACCGGTTTGATCCATTTGTTTTGCTAAATAACAAATCACTTAATGACCGGTCCCTTGAGGAACAGTGAATTTTGTTTCCCTCTAATCTCAATGTTTGAGATTCTCGGGAAACAAAATTCACTGTTTCCCTCGGACCTGTCATTAAGTGTTAATAGTTATGCCTGTAATGCCCCCTTAAAAGGGTTGCAACTTCGAGCACAAAATTTTCCACACTCAGAGATACTTGAGGAACTTTAGGGGTTTTCGTGATTTTCGTAACTGCTCTACTGTTCTTCCTTGTTTTACCCTGAACCCTACCTGAAATCATTTCCATAAAGGCCAAAACAACCTGTTACGTTCCTCATCTTAGACAATTACATAATGCTAAAGTCATGTTGAAATAAACTTACCAGATTACAAGTGGAAGATATTGCATCTCTCAAAGAGGAAACTTTCATTTCCTGCACAGAGTTTGCTTGCAGAAGTTTTGCTTCCACATCTACAAGAAATGGGGCAACTTAGAGATCTTTGGCAGTGCGCAATGTCAGTGGATCAATTCTAGCAAAGATACATGCATTTAATTTGAGTACCAAAATTCTAATTCAAGGTGATATAGCATATCAATAGATGTTTTAAGAATTAAACTGATTTCGTATATTTGATCCAAACGATTCAGCGTACAACGATCAGGACCCCAAGTCTTGAGGAGCATACAATTTGAATCTGAATGCAAAATAGATGAATCTATAAAGCATTTACTCCACACACAAGCTCCAGGCAATGGGCAACGGCTGTGCTACTTGTCCCAGGCTGTAGATAACTACGTCTGGTTTGACGCTGAACATAACTTCTGTCCAGGTTGTCGAAACATCAATCACTGCCACAAACACAGCTAGGCTACACCAACCAAACTGCTACTTAAACAACCTATGACGACACTACTGGCTCAAAGCTCTTTACGCTCTTCAAGTAAGGCCTTCCATTTTACCAGTAAGTCAGAATTTGCTTTGATCATTATCGTACACAGTGTCACGCAATGTTTTCTTCCATGAGCGGTGGCGAATCCATCACCAGAGAAACAAGAGTAATGATTAACTAATGCTCGTTGACGCTCACTTGGGTGTAAAGTAAAGAACGTGATGCCATAAGTACCTTCACTGTTCAAAGCATTACCTTTCATTTCTATGTCATGTTTCTTTGGTTGACCTGAAGGAAATGATAAAACCTGAAGAATAGAAGACGGAAATCACATATAAATGAACAAGGATTACAGGGGTGGAATAAGGCAAAACACATTGACCTGTGCTGGTACCGCCAGTTAGTGGTGATAATTCTGGAATTATCCTACACAATTGTGTGGTTGGTTTGGCAAGTATGCTCCGACAAAGAGGAGTTTTCTTTTTTGCAAGGAAAAACTGCGTTTTGATGCTGACGTTTGATCTATCCGATGTACTCATGATCATGGTCATTGCAAGGAATAGAAAAGCCTCCCAAGCAGTCAGGAGTCGACTTTCATTTCCTCCCCTAAAATACGACTCTTCTCAAAACGACTGTGTGGGAGGCTAGGAATAGAATAAACAGAGTCAGGCGGTACCATCGACGGCTTTGTTTGGACGTTTGGCTTATCAACTCCACCCACGCGCCTTTGAACACCTTATTAAAAGATAAGGTCGTAAGTTAGTGAGCGTATAAAAGTATCCTTTTTGCAACACTTGATCACTTCTCATGAAGACACTAGACAGTATCGAAACGTTGGGTCGTGAATTGTAACTTTTTAAGTTATATTCACCAATCTTCAAACCAGAGTAACATCAAACCATGTCTGATCTGGTTGCAGTGTGACCTGTGATTAGCAGTTAGCTTTGTCCAGTTTTATTATTATTATTATTATTGTTAAATTTTACTATTTTATTTAATTTTTGGCTGGCAAATTTGATCACCGATCACCAGCCATTATTTCCATCCCTGGATGGACATGAACTGCAAACACTGATATAGACCTCTGATCTCTTAACTTCAGTGATTAAAAATTCATATTGTCAGCAAGACCGTCTACCTTTTCTTGTGCACTAAATTTTGATAATTCGTCCGGTTCAAAGACAGCAGAAACAGGTAAATGCACTTGACAGCCCTGAATGAAGATGAAAAATGGGAAAGAGTAGGATGATTGTGAAAAGCTTCACGATGTAAAGTCACAGTAAGTCATTTAACGATTTATCAACTGACACAATAAGCAACTGACAAAGTAAGTTTAACAATTAACACCCGCACATGGTCAAAGGCTTTAATTAAAATGCAAATTTGAGATGCAGCATAACAAGGCCAAGAAATTATCTCAAAAAAGTTTAAAACAGTTCTCACATTTGCAGTACACCTGTAGGTAAACAATTTCTATCAAAGTGGATGAGGAATGTAGCCTTCTAGAAAAGTCAGAAAAACTACCGGACAGGTGAATTGGGAAACCCGAAAGGAAATGCAACATTTTCCACTATTGCGCTACGATCCCTCAACCTCCTCGCATGTTTCAAGCCTTCGATTCCCTTAATTAAAGTATTTAACTGCTGACTGCCAATTATATATAAACGTAATACAGTTATTAACCCCTTCTTAGAAGCAACAGAAAGTTGCAGGTGCATTGCATAGGCCAGAAGGAAACAGCAGGTCTTTTTTAGCTTCCCATGTTTTGATGTCCAACGTTTCAGATGCATAATTATCTGCTGGGTTGGTGACAGCATTAGTTCTTCTGTCCCTAGATAACCTGTCTACAACTTACTTCTTGCAACATAATCCTTTACCTCTAAGTTGGTTGAATTGAAGATCTACACCTTTTATGATCATGCATGTTCTTATGCAACTAACCTTAACTCCTCCGCTATATATAATCAGGGTACCATTTGGCTCAAGAACAAGCATCATGTTTAATTTCTATATAGTAAATACAAAAACAACACGGACATTTCATTGTTTTTTCAAAGGGTTTCAATAACAATGAGAAGATACTAAATCATGTCATGTGTGGAGAAAAAACCTCTGGCAAACACTAACTGGATGCCCCATTTGCATGACAAATGTGTACGCCAGAAGGACTTGTCAGGGTAACAGATATCAGTCAAGACAGCTGGAATAGCTGAGTAATAACCATGACCATTAGAATCAGGAGCTTTAAAATGGCCTTAGGTGGGCTGACTATAAACCAGAGCACTAATAGAAAAGAAGCTGGCAAGCATAAAGGATGACTAGAAGTGGATCTGTGTGGTAGAAACTGTATTTTTCCCAGATATGACTCCCACCCTGGCATTCATGTAGGTCTCCATACTAATTATCGACAGTGTAAGTGGGAAATCAGCAAGTCAAAGTTGAAGGATGGCTTCAACTGCATGTAGGCTGCCACAACTGTGTTAGCTGTAAGCACGAAAACCTTCGGTCATAAAAAAGAAAAGAAGAATAATTATGACTTTTAAAAGCCATCAAAATGGTTAGTGATTTGGTAGTAAAATCCAAGTATCTCCAAATTTTCCTTATGGTTCTCTGACTCATTTTTATTTCCGAAATTTAGTATGACATCAGTTTGTTAACTTCATAATAGAAAAATACCACTCTTTACCTCCAAAGACACGGCATCTTTCGCAGGAATTTCAAATGGGTTACTAAATTGTGAACATTCATCCTCTTGAGTAATCTGTACCCCTCTAAAACAGCAGAAACATGCCATTCAACCATTCAATCCAAATATCATTTCTGATGCAGCTATTTTAAAAACTTGGGGAAGTATGATCATCCAGGTTTGTGTAGCCCAGAGACAAACTGTTTTAGAGAATTTTCTGAACTTCTGACACAAAGTAAAGAAATACATGTACTGCGCAGTGTCTCATTCTCTGGTAAGCAAAAAAGTAAGAAGGCAGCATTTCCAAAACGTCACATTTTTTTTATAAATTAACAGTGTTATCTTAATTTTTTTAAATTTTGATGTCCTGCGTCATCATCGGGACTTAATGAACTATGATTTGTAGATTTGTTTTGCATTCCACGTGTTCCTACACATAATTCTAAGGAAGCTGCCTATTTTCAGAGCCATGGGTTATGACCCTTGTAACTGGTCACATTACCTTACCTCAGTTTGTTTAATTGTCCCAGAAGATAACAGAGAAAGGTAGCACCAGACTTGTCTTGTGTAAGGAATGCTTTTGATGCTTTGCCTTTTATACCGTATCTTATGAATTGAGATCACAGGAGGCAAATACAAAACATTACTTGCTTGATTGCATTGGCCTTTAATCAAGGCTTTAAGCTAATAAAAACCAAGAGAACACGGCATCACAAGTTTACGTTCAATTCATGCAAAAGATACAACTCATGTTCTTTAATAAAATAACACAACAGTGATGTGCTTTAAAGGGAAGATGTTTTCTAGGGGCCCAAGGGTTAAAGAAATTATTGCCTGGCTTATGGTTTCAGTCTAACACAACCAATTGTCCTTGGTTAAACAGAGCGATCCCACTCCTTTGGACTGAACACTGTTGCAATCAGACAGGCTCCTTTTACAAGTCACATTCAGTGTCATTTATCAGTGTTTTACCGATTAGGGCCTAAGCGAAAAAGCTTCACCTCGATCTAAAACAAAATTTTGTAGTGATTAGGGCTAGGACACATTTTGGGCTTGACCTGTACTTTGACCCGTGGAATGTGATGTGTAAAAGAGACCTGCTGGTTGAGATTTGCCTGAAACTTAGTTTTGTAGTTCTAGGACTAAGATGTATCCATTATGCATCCATCATCACCTACACTGTATGAAAATTGTCTCTCTGTCATAATAAATTTTGTTTTCCTTTTTTCAATATGCCTATTATCACGTGACAATGTGACAAGACTTTTAATGGATGACAAGATCAAACAGGCCTATATTTCACAATGCAAAACTTGTCCTTTCATTCTTAACACTAGCAAAATATCGGGACCTAAGCGATCTGTTAAGATCACCAATCGTTTCACATGTACCTCAGCAAATGTCATTTATTGCATAACCTGTACGTTATAAAATACGTTATACATTGGAGAGACAAGCAGATGACTAGGCGACCGATTCCGCGAACACCTTTGCAATGTTGAGAAGAACGACAAGGATGCATCTAAGCCAGTCGCTCATCATTTTTAATCTCCATAACCACTCCAAACAACACATGGCTAACTGCGGCCTTTCCCTACATCAAGGTACGACGGAAAGCCACAAGAATCTAGAACAAAAATTCATCTTCCAAATCTGCACCCTTAATCCCCACGGTATTAACGAACGCTCTTCATTTAACTAATGTATTCCTTATTTTTCACATTGCCATGTTACCACCAATAGCATAGCTCCTCTTCCACTAATATAAAACTACACACAACCCATAATTCCTCGATTCGCTTTGATGAAAGGCTAACGTTTGAAACATAAGCTTTTAGAATCCTGTATTGTGGTCAATTTACATTTATCAACTCCACTCACTTGATAAAACCAAAATTTTGTCTACATTGTACAAGGAACAGGAAAAGGGGGCTAATAACTAGCAATGACATTTCAACATTCCAGATTCAAAGATACCTTCAAGTATCTCTGAAGTAAAAATTGTACAATTCAAAGCAGTACAAGCATGGTTGGCTTGGCAAGGCTCTTGAATGTGTGTAAGAAATGACATTTCAACATTCTAGATTTCCAAAGAAACACTTTCAAGTATCTGACTAAAGTAAAAATTGCACAATTCAAAGAATTACAAGCATGGTTGGCTTGGCATGGCTCCTAGTTGTGTGTGAGAAATGACATTTCAACATTCCAGATTTCCAGGGAGATTCAGGTATCTCTGAAGTAAAAATTGTACAATTCAAAGCATTACAAGAATTACCTGACAGCAATTTGTGTTTCCTGCCAAACGTGGTTAAAACAAACTTCTGGTAACAGTGGCTGGAACATGTCCCAGGAGGATTCATCTCTGCTTGAACAGCATGATGTCGGTGGAGAACGGAAAAGAAGGGGAGACCTCACACTTATCCCCAGTGGTGAGTCCACTAATTTAATTAAAGAGGGTTAAAATGATATAATACAATGTAACAAAGTTTATACCAAGAGTCTTTATTGTTCAGGGCTCGAACTTAATTTTTTCATCCATTTGCCGGTTGGCGACAAGAAAGAAACATTTGGTTGCCAATCAAGAAGTTTGGCCACCAGTTCCAAAAAACTTGCCACCAGTGCTAAATTTCTCGTTACACTGGTGACCAGTGAGTCGCAATTTCAAGCCCTGTTGTACCTTTGTGAAACTGTAGATTACAGATCTTGAAAAGATTTCTTAAAGATGTTAATCTAGCAGGAGATTACCAGTGTAACCTTTGGTGAGATGTTCATCCAAAATCAAGCAAGATCCTACGAAGGACCAGGCTTTTAGCCAGACATTGGAAACTGGCCGTCCAGGAGGTATGTTTTCCCATAAAAGTATAAGAGATTAAATGAATTTTCGTTGAATTTCTTCTAAAAGTGGCCGTCCAAAAGATGGCCGGACGACCACCTGGCTAAAAGCCTGCGAAGGACCTCACCCTCTAAATATCCTTCTTACAATGGCAATTTTGACAAACACCTTGGAAGCAACTTAGTATTTTGTGGTGTTAAGACTCAACAAGAAATCCCTGAAACTGGGCCAGATATTTCTCACATTTGTTATGGCTGGGACAATAACACTATACACTATATCTAATGTATGGCTGCATCACAACAAGTCGCAATGTATACAAAAGTCATGTAAATCACCATCTGAAGAAGACACAATCATTATGACATTCAATAATAATTATTATACAAACAAGACACATTAGAAACAGTGATATAATTTTTATACTCAAGTGTGAAAAACTGGTAACTCTAGGACACTTTTAATATGTGATTCCTCGCCAAGCCAAGCAAGCCCAATAGTCAGGGCTGTCATTACATTTGACTCTCATGTTATGGATTGAACTGGATACCTGTAACACACTTTCAAGGTGTACACCAGTCATGGCCTCATCAAGTGCCAGCTCCGGCAATAACCTCATTTAACCTTTTCCCTCCTGAGAGTGCCAAATGGCACTTATAGATTTTACTCTGTCTAATGCCAGATGATTTTACTCGTCAAAGGGAGACCACCCCTTAGGGGTTAAAGGGTTAACAACATCTTCACCCAAAAACTATGTCCCCATTAACCCTTTCCCTCCTGAGAGTGCCAAATGGCACTTATAGATTTTACTCTGTCTAACGCCAGACAATTTTACTCGTCAAAGGGAGACCCCTTAGGAGTTAAAGGGTTAATACCTTTCCAATATTCAGACAGGAAGTACAAAAACTTACCCAGGGCAGGAGACATTGTCCTAGTATGAGAAATATGACCCAGTGATGGTGACATGAAGCGAAGTGGAGCTGGAGACTGAGACTGAACATGGGCCTTGATGGCTGAAGCTGGTGTGTATGGTCTGAAAGGAGAGAATGAGTGGGTAGGCGTGGCTGCAGAAAGTCGAGAATGAGCACCAGCACTTAGCACTGGAGTTGGATGATGGAGAATGTTACTAAGATGCAACTCAGGGGGATGGTCTGGATGTACTGGAGACTCCGGGCAATCCTGTGGAAAAAAAAAATTCATAAACACTGCTAAAATCCTTTTACAGTTAAGTTATAGTATCAGTCACTCTTCTACCAGATAAAAAAGAACAGGTAAAGCACAGGTATGGTTCTGTATTGCTTATCTTAATTTTTAAGTCTGTACATGGGCTACTTTAATAATAACTAGCTGGGTTTGAGGGATTCAAACTTAATTGGCAAGGCTAATTCTTCAGAGGCCTTTTTATGGACGTCACTTCAATGTTGGTTCCCATAGACAAACACAGAATTCAAGACTTAAAATCTGAATGTTCTTCATTTTAATTACAGCTGCATCAGTCCAAAGGCCAAAAGTAAGACTCAAAGATAAGAACCACCTATAGTAAGATAATCATACAATCACAACCACAGGAAAGGATACTGCTGTTTGAACTTAATCACTCCCAGACCCAACATAACAACCATACAACACAGCCATAGGTTGGTCTAGAGAAATGAATGTACCAAAACATGATGATTTGATGTCAAAAGAACACATTCCACTCATCCATTTTAATCATACATACCTCAGGTTTAGCTTTGGTTATTTCCCACACAGAGTGCAAGCCAATCACAGAGTCATATGTCATCACCAAAGGAGGATCAGTGCATGCGAACACCATACTGACAGTTGGGTCACAAACATAAGACACTTTTCCTGCAAAACCAGATCTTTCTGAATAAAAATGTAAGACAGCAACAGCTATGTGTTCCGAGGGTTGAAACAATGTGACAAGGGATTAAGTGAGTGCAACTTACGGTTGTTAGAGGCTGTTAAATATCAGGTTTTCAGTGGTATTATGAAACAGATTTAAAGTAAAAATCTAGGTAAAATGTAGCTTTTGCAGGGCTCAAAAAATTTGGTTGCCATTAATCAAACATTTTGGCCACCAGTTCCAAAAAACTAGTCACCAGTGCTAAACTTCTGGTTGCATTGGCGACCGATGAGTCGTGCACATGTAACATGCATACTTTTTGAAATGAATGAAGTTTCCATTGCACTGATTGCAAAGTAACCAGTATTACTGGCACCCTAGGTCTACAGGATGCTTGGTCATTACAGGACACCCACCGTAAGGTGAGTGGTAGTTAGTATTAATTTCCTCTGCACCTCCCCCCTTATAGGATGCTAGTTCATCACGTGATTAAGAGTAAGACTAACAGTATGACTACCCTCCTTCCCATGGATGTGTACAAGATGTTACTCTGCCACATGGTATCTAGCAACCTTGCTCCCAGGGTCTTCTCGCTACATGGGACGGGAAGAAGAGGGACCCTGGGAATGAGCTTGGGTATCTAGTAAAATGTTTAATATTTGCTTTGTTAGGTTTGTTTGTTTGCTATTTTACTTGGTTTTTTTTTTTAATGAATTTGAATGAAATCTTTATTGATTCGTTCATTCACTAATTCATTCATTCATTTATTCACTCAATAATTTATTCATTCACTAATTTATTCATCCATTAACTAATTCATTCATTCATTCATTCATTCAATCATTCACTATTTTGTCTAATTCATTCATTCACTAATTTATTCAATCATTTACTCATGGGTTTGTTTGTTTTTTCATTCTTAAGTACATTAGTTCCTTCATGGATTAGCTAATTATCCACTGCTTAATTTATGTACCTTGAACCTTAGAAGTGACTGGTCTTGGCTCATCCAAGGGATGCAGGACACTAAACATTGTAGGGACATCCCTAGATTAAAACAAAACATAGCTACAATAGCAATATCCACAAATTAATAAACAGAAAAATCTGTTGTCTGTTTATCAGGTCGTCTGTCCATTTTTACTTTCTTTATTAATTACTTTTCTTAACCCTATAAACTCTCATATAGTAGTTCTCCATACATGTACATTTTTTATTGTGATGATGAGAATTTGTTAAACCATCAAGACCTTTGCTACTTGTTGATTACTTCTTTTCTTCTCACAACCTTAATGTTACATTGAGCAGTGGTGCCAAAAAGGAGAAATTAAACATTTGGTCACTCTTCTAAGGGATGATTAAAGGATTAAAATAAAATATCTTAAATTAGCCATGACTTGTGAGTCCTACTTTTTCTGCCCTGTAATTTCTCCAGGTGTTGTTGTTCTCTCAAGCAGTAAGCCGTCTGGCAAACACATCACCTGCGATACCTTAAAACAACATAAATTCATATAAACTCACACTACTTCACTCTTGGAGTGATACAAGCAAGAGTTTAATTAACCCTTTAAACTCTAATATAAGCACGTGTATTCTTCTCACTATACTTAATGATGTGGAGAATTTGTAAAACAGCAAAGACCTTAGTCTGTAACTTGTTGATCAATTCCTTTTTTCTCACAACCATTATGTTTCATTGAGCAGTGTCACTATAGGGAGAAATTGAACATTGATCACTCCCCTCAGACAAAAGATGAGAAGACTCAGCAAGATATTTAACAGTCTTGCATTGCAACTGGAAAACCCAGGACAAGGGACTCCCATACAATAGTGGCACGATTATCATCAAACATTTTCAAAAAGAACTCCAAAATAACACCAGCATATTTTCTTGTGGGAATGGAAAAATTATAATTATAAGCTTATATCCAAGACATAGCAATACTACCAAAGTAGCCAGTGGCATTTCCCTCAAACATTTTAAGAATCAGTGTTTGCATCACATGAAGCAGTAGTAGACAGAAACTGTAAGGTACAATACTTCTCACAGCCTCTTTCCACTCCTCCTTGTTACAACTGGATGATAACCTTTTGGCCCTCGACAGACTGCGTTAGGTATGTTGGTGCCTAATGTAACAAGGGACCAAAGCACTCTTGAATCACAGACAAGACAGTTTAATTTCAATAGGGCTACTACTAAACCATGTCAGAAAGGGAAAATGCCATCCCACAAAATAAATCTAAAATTAGGAGTGCATAGACATGGATAAACGATTTGCAGAATGCAAACAAGACTCATTTTTGCTTCTCAATTTGAACAACTTGTTTTATGATGCTTCATGAACTTATCCCAATCAATATAGATACTTACTGGAAATGGTAGAGTTATGGTGAACAAAGCACCATCTTTAGTCAGTACATCAATGCAGTCATTCTGGACCACACAGAGACTATGTAAGGCTTCACCTGGAAACAGAAAATATTTATTCTTAAAACAGTTCTTAATGATTACACTGTACGTACACTGCACTCATTTCAAAGTTTTAAGTTTGAAACTGATCTTGATACTCTTGTCACAAAAACATATTTATGGTATTTGGTATGGTACACTAACCAGTTGCATTGCTCTGTTCTTCACCAGAACATCCATGAGGAAGATAAAATGTGCACCAAAGGCAATCCAGCACAGGCGTCTTAGTTGTGTAACATTTGTGCACTGTCCTGACCTTCTGAGACTTTCCGCAACTCCAAGTAACAGTGTTGTTTTGGACAAATAACTAAAACGTGTTAAAGATGCACATTTCATCATATACTAGTTATGCAATGCTTTCGAGTGGAATATCCCACCAGTCCCATTTTTTCCTTATATACACACAAGCCTTTAGGCAAGTGTGTATGCAAAGAAAATACAAGTGATGAGTGGGATATTCTACATGTACATTTGTATGGTATACCACAAGAAAGCCTAGCATACAGCCTGTAACTATTTTGTACCATGTCATAGAAAACACATAGCCTTACATAATCGATATGGTGCACAATGGGAAGGTTGGGTGTGAGACCGTTGTATTGTCCTGATTGATGGGAAGGTTTGGTGGAATACCGATGAATATACAACAGCTTTCCTGCATTCTGGTTGGCTTTATTTTCTATGGCATGGTATGAACATTATAACAGTATGTGAGCAAGAAAGATATACAAACAATGAAACCAGTTTGTGCACTAATATTAATTGTCTTTAGAAGTTATTTGTTCTGGGAAGCTACAAGGTCTTAAAGGCAAATCCTGAGAAAAAAATGGCATATTTGGGTTCCATAAAATTACCAGGTCACCCCTCCAGAGTTTACTGGGTTGGGGGATCTCAAAAACAAAACTAAAAAGGACAGTATGGGGCTAAATTAAAATTTCCAGGGGGCTGGGGTAGGGATACAAGCCAAAAACATCTTCCACATGAGGGTTATCAATATTTTTGGAACAACATGTTGAACTTCACAAGATGGCAAAATGGCAAAACACACCTCACTCAAAGAATACCTTTTATGAAACTGAAGTAAACCTCATTTTAAAAACCCTGTGAGATATCATTTGAGGCATACAATTTTAGTACAGTACACTACAATATGATATGAAAATTGACTCGTTCATTCACTAATTCATTCATTCATTTATTCACTCAATAATTTATTCATTCACTAATTCACAGAATTATTTGGTGTATTACAGTATAAGGAAAACAATCCTCTCAGTATTTAATGAGTTACCTCTTCATAGCAATCTGGGTTCTCCTTCAAAGAACGTAACTTCCATCTGTAGTCCTGGAAAACAATGGAGTCAAAATTGTTGAATACTGTAGCTATTATAAGGCAGATCCTAATTCTTTTGTTCCAGGTCAAGCATTCCTACTACACAAAAAACTGAATTTGCATAAATTTAGGGGACCAGCTCTCTTTAATACAGATCAGCAGTGGACTTCACTACAGCCTGGCCTAAACTTGTACAATATGAAATAAACACAAATAAAATTATTGCCACAGCAGAAGAAAACAGAGCTTCTTCTTAAACTTGCCTTATTAGTTTAGACTGAGTTTCAACTCTAAAGAGGCATTGTGTTACAGTGCATCATGACACTGCAGTTTCTAGAATTACAAATCAGCATGACCAAGATGGTTATAAATATAACAAGTTCCATCAGCAATAACCAATACCTACTGCAGCTAAATATTCAATGTAGGTCCACTTCAGAAAGGTGTACAAATTTTGACAGCCTATGAGGGTCTCCAGCCACAAACTTCTTAGCAACATTCTATACTGACAGTAAATACTGACAATAGTTTTTCATCCATTTTGCATCATGACCGACCTGAGCTAATAACTCTTTATTCTCCTTAAGGCACTAAAAGACTGGTCAACAAAGCATTTCAAAGTAGCAGACAATTACCTACAACTAACAGTTTCACAGTTTTTGCAATCCCACTGAATAATAAGCAGTCTGTTATGGACGACACAGAGGCCATATAAATCAAGAAATAGTTTAATGGATTTGAGACCTTAAAAACCTTTTTAACATACTTTTCCAGGAGCAACAGCCTTGTGTTTGTCTCTAATGCTTATCAACTCTAAACTAGATATAATGAGCCTGGCCAGTAAGTCTCCTTTTAATTGGACCCCAACCCCCCCCCCCCCTCCTTCAACCCCCTCAGCCCCGCCTTACTCCTACAGCCCTGACAACTACTTTGATACAAATACAGTACTGTAGGTCATTGACTAAAGCACAACAACTGGAATCCCTAGCACCTGTTTACGCATAGGTGGTTTTCAAGTTACGTCATCACTGCCATGCTGGCCCCAGTTGTTCAAAGGCTGGATAGCGCTATCCACCAGATAAATCATTATCCCGAGGGATTAGTATTGGTTAAGTTTATTGCACTATCTACTGGATAGATATTTATCCAGTGGATAGCGCTATCCAGCTTTTGAACAACCGGGACCTGGTGGACAGTTAACAATAGATCTCTCATTACCTGTAGCTCGTTTTGCTTGGCCACCAGCATATGTTTGTTTCACCATTGTTATCGGTGTCTCTAGAGACTGGCTGAAAACCACCTATCCGTGTCTCATTTGTTTAATCAAAAATTAGTTGAAAAAACCTACATGAACATGTACATTGTACTATGTGCAGATCAACACAGAAATTAATCCAATGAGCGATCACCTGCTGTGTGCAGTTACAGTGTACATTTCCAAATTCTTGATCAGAATCAAATGCTTGACAGCGCGTGACCCCTCTTCGCTACATGTACAAACAGCACATAATCTATTTTCACAAATGTATTTATAAATTTTCCAAAGTTACCAATAAATATCGATTAGTAACATTTTGTAGCAACAGCTTTGACTTGGAGCTAAAAGACTGATAGGTATGGGTTAAGCTAGTCTACAGACGTTAAACTTCGTGTCTGCAGCTCGTTTTCGTCATCAGATGGAAAGTGGAAATGAAGTGCAGATTGTGATCTGTGTCAATTCACCCGGTTTAGAGAAACCGGGTGAAATCGACAATTTAGACAAGTCAAAACAATCCCCTTGCTTGAGACACTGCTGGTGGAATCTGCATTCTATCTCCACAATTCTTGCACAAGAAAATACCTACCGACTGATCTGGCATGGGTTCTTGCTTCGAACGCAACCCGTCGTGACCATGATTTGCGCAAGCTGACCGTGCGAAAGGATGCTGAGAGCAAAATCCTTTGCCGAATGGTTCAAATCTCTCAATTTTAACCGAGCTGATCATCATCAGAAAGTCGTAATCCTTACAAAAGCGACCGAATTGACCAACATTGTCGATTTCTTGGTTATTTTCGTCGCCATCAACGCGCCAATTTGTCTTCACCGCCTTCCTCAAGTCACAACCGGTATCCAGTCTTTCTCGTCGGAGACAGGCCGTGGATACCTGTTCCAAGGAAAAACTAGTATTGGAGTCGGAGTGAGTCACCTTGAATACGAGGAACGAGCCTGTTCTGGGCTTTCGGGTATTTGGGGCAAGCGCTTCCCTGACTTCCCTGGCGAGCGAGAACGAACGAACAAGAAGCGGTGGTTGTAGCTTCTACAATGTCCAGTCGAGAATATTGGGGGACACAAAAAAATACCCTGGGGTAGGTACGTCATGTATGGGGACATATATTGTACCGTATACATTAAACGTACCGTGTACTTTAGATGCTTGCATTGCTTGGGTTGCTTTAGTTGCTTGAGGTGCTTGGGTTGCTTGTGTTGCTTGGGTTACTTGATGTGCTTAAGGTGCTTGGGTTGCTTGGGGTGCTTGACGTGCTTGACGTGCTTGAGGTGCTTGGGTTGCTTGAGGTGCTTGAGGTGCTTGGAGTGCTTGAGGTGCTTGGGGTGCTTGAGGTGCTTAGGGTGCTTGAGGTGCTTGAGGTGCTTAAGGTGCATTGGGTGCTTGAGGTGCTTTGGGTGCTTGAGGTGCTTGGGGTGCTTGAGGTACTTGAGGTACTTAAGGTGCTTGAGGTGCTTGGGGTGCTTGAGGTACTTAAGGTGCTTGAGGTGCTTGAGGTACTTGAGGTGCTTGAGGGGCTTCGGGTACTTGAGGTGCTTGGGGTGCTTGAGGTGCTTGAGGTGCTTGAGGTGCTTGGGGTGCTTGAGGTGCTTGAGGTGCTTGAGGTGCTTGAGGTGCTTGAGGTGCTTGAGGTGCTTGAGGTGCTTGAGGTGCTTAGGGTGCTTGAGGTGCTTGAGGTGCTTTGGGTGCTTTGGGTGCTTTGGGTGCTTGGGGTGCTTGAGGTGCTTTGGGTGCTTGAGGTGCTTGAGGTGCTTTGGGTGCTTGAGGTGCTTGGGGTGCTTGAGGTGCTTGAGGTGCTTGAGGTGCTTGGGGTGCTTGGGGTGCTTGAGGTGCTTGAGGTGCTTGGGGTGCTTGAGGTGCTTGAGGTGCTTGAGGTGCTTTGGGTGCTTGGGGTGCTTGAGGTGCTTGAGGTGCTTGAGGTGCTTGGGGTGCTTGGGGAGCTTGAGGTGCTTTGGGTGCTTTGGGTGCTTGAGGTGCTTGGGGTGCTTGAGGTGCTTGAGGTGCTTGAGGTGCTTTGGGTGCTTGGGGTGCTTGGGGTGCTTGAGGTGCTTGAGGTGCTTGGGGTGCTTGGGGTGCTTGAGGTGCTTGAGGTGCTTTGGGTGCTTTGGGTGCTTGAGGTGCTTGAGGTACTTGAGGTGCTTGAGGTGCTTGAGGTGCTTGGGGTGCTTGAGGTGCTTCGCGTGCTTGAGGTGCTTGAGGTGCTTTGGGTGCTTTGGGTGCTTTGGGTGCTTGAGGTGCTTGGGGTACTTGAGGTGCTTGAGATACTTGAGGTGCTTGAGGTACTTGAGGTGCTTGAGGTGCTTGGGGTGCTTGGGGTGCTTGAGGTGCTTGAGGTGCTTGGGGTGCTTGAGGTGCTTGAGGTGCTTGAGGTGCTTGAGGTGCTTGAGGTGCTTAGGGTGCTTGAGGTGCTTGAGGTGCTTTGGGTGCTTGGGGTGCTTGAGGTGCTTGAGGTGCTTGAGGTGCTTGGGGTGCTTGGGGTGCTTGAGGTGCTTTGGGTGCTTTGGGTGCTTGAGGTGCTTGGGGTGCTTGAGGTGCTTGAGGTGCTTGAGGTGCTTTGGGTGCTTGGGGTGCTTGGGGTGCTTGAGGTGCTTGAGGTGCTTGGGGTGCTTGGGGTGCTTGAGGTGCTTGAGGTGCTTTGGGTGCTTTGGGTGCTTGAGGTGCTTGAGGTACTTGAGGTGCTTGAGGTGCTTGAGGTGCTTGAGGTGCTTGAGGTGCTTCGCGTGCTTGAGGTGCTTGAGGTGCTTTGGGTGCTTTGGGTGCTTTGGGTGCTTGAGGTGCTTGGGGTACTTGAGGTGCTTGAGATACTTGAGGTGCTTGAGGTACTTGAGGTGCTTGAGGTGCTTCGGGTGCTTGAGGTGCTTTGGGTGCTTGAGGTGCTTTGGGTGCTTGAGGTGCTTGGGGTGCTTGAGGTACTTGAGGTGCTTGAGGTACTTGAGGTGCTTGAGGTGCTTCGGGTGCTTGAGGTGCTTGAGGTGCTTGAGGTACTTGAGGTGCTTTGGGTGCTTGAGGTGCTTTGGGTGCTTGAGGTGCTTGGGGTGCTTGAGGTACTTGAGGTGCTTGAGGTGCTTCGGGTGCTTGAGGTGCTTGGGGTGCTTGAGGTGCTTGGGGTGCTTGGGGTGCTTGAGGTGCTTGAGGTGCTTGAGGTGCTTGAGGTGCTTTGGGTGCTTGAGGTGCTTTGGGTGCTTTGGGTGCTTCGGGTGCTTTGGGTGCTTCGGGTGCTTGAGGTGCTTGAGGTGCTTGAGGTGCTTGGGGTGCTTGAGGTGCTTTGGGTGCTTTGGGTGCTTCGGGTGCTTGAGGTGCTTGAGGTGCTTGAGGTGCTTGAGGTGCTTGAGGTGCTTGGGGTGCTTGGGGTGCTTGAGGTGCTTGAGGTGCTTGAGGTGCTTGAGGTGCTTTGGGTGCTTGAGGTGCTTTGGGTGCTTTGGGTGCTTCGGGTGCTTTGGGTGCTTCGGGTGCTTGAGGTGCTTGAGGTGCTTGAGGTGCTTGGGGTGCTTGAGGTGCTTTGGGTGCTTTGGGTGCTTCGGGTGCTTGAGGTGCTTGAGGTGCTTGAGGTGCTTGAGGTGCTTGAGGTGCTTTGGGCGCTTGAGGTGCTTGGGGTACTTGAGGTGCTTTGGGTGCTTTGGGTGCTTGAGGTGCTTGGGGTGCTTGGGGTGCTTGAGGTACTTGAGGTGCTTGAGGTGCTTGAGGTGCTTGAGGTGCTTCGGGTGCTTGAGGTGCTTGGGGTGCTTGAGGTGCTTTGGGTGCTTGAGGTGCTTGAGGTGCTTTGGGTGCTTGAGGTGCTTGAGGTGCTTTGGGTGCTTGAAGTGCTTGGGGTGCTTGAGGTGCTTGGGGTGCTTGAGGTGTTTGAGGTGCTTGGGGTGCTTGAGGTGCTTTGGGTGCTTGAGGTGCTTGAGGTACTTGAGGTGCTTGAGGTGCTTGAGGTGCTTTGGGTGCTTGAGGTGCTTCGCGTGCTTGAGGTGCTTGAGGTGCTTGAGGTGCTTGAGGTGCTTTGGGTGCTTTGGGTGCTTGAGGTGCTTGGGGTGCTTGAGGTACTTGAGGTGCTTGAGGTACTTGAGGTGCTTGAGGTACTTGAGGTGCTTGAGGTGCTTCGGGTGCTTGAGGTGCTTAGGGTGCTTGAGGTGCTTGAGGTGCTTTGGGTGCTTGAGGTGCTTTGGGTGCTTGAGGTGCTTGGGGTGCTTGAGGTACTTGAGGTGCTTGAGGTACTTGAGGTGCTTGAGGTGCTTCGGGTGCTTGAGGTGCTTGAGGTGCTTGAGGTACTTGAGGTGCTTTGGGTGCTTGAGGTGCTTGGGGTGCTTGAGGTACTTGAGGTGCTTGAGGTGCTTCGGGTGCTTGAGGTGCTTGAGGTGCTTGGGGTGCTTGAGGTGCTTGAGGTGCTTGGGGTGCTTGAGGTGCTTGAGGTGCTTGGGGTGCTTGAGGTGCTTGGGGTGCTTGAGGTGCTTGAGGTGCTTGAGGTGCTTTGGGTGCTTGAGGGGCTTGGGGTGCTTGAGGTGCTTTGGGTGCTTGAGGTGCTTGAGATGCTTGAGGTGCTTGAGGTGCTTGGGGTGCTTGAGGTGCTTGAGGTACTTGAGGTGCTTGAGGTGCTTGAGGTGCTTGGGGTGCCTTAGGTGCTTGAGGTACTTGAGGTGCTTTGGGCGCTTGAGGTGCTTGGGGTACTTGAGGTGCTTTGGGTGCTTTGGGTGCTTGAGGTGCTTGGGGTGCTTGAGGTACTTGAGGTGCTTGAGGTACTTGAGGTGCTTGAGGTGCTTGAGGTGCTTGAGGTGCTTCGGGTGCTTGAGGTGCTTCGGGTGCTTGAGGTGCTTGGGTTGCTTGAGGTGCTTGAGGTGCTTGAGGTGCTTGGGGTGCTTGAGGTGCTTGGGGTGCTTGACGTGCTCGAGGTTCTTGGGTTACTTGACGTGCTTGAGGTGCTTGGGTTGCTTTAGGTGCTTGGTGTGCTTTGGCTACTTGGGGTGCTTGGCGTGCTTGGGTTACTTGGGGTGCTTGAGATGCTTGGGTTGCTTGAGGTACTTGGGTTGCTTTAGGTGCTTGGCGTGCTTGGGCTACTTGGGGTGCTTGAGATGCTTGGGTTGCTTGACGTGCTTGGGTTGCTTTAGGTGCTTGGTGTGCTTGGGCTACTTGGGGTGCTTGAGATGCTTGGGTTGCTTGACGTGCTTGGGTTACTTTAGGTGCTTGGCGTGCTTGGGCTACTTGGGGTGCTTGAGATGCTTGGGTTGCTTGACGTGCTTGGGTTACTTGGGGTGTTTGGGTTAGGAAAATATCGGTAACGCGGCAGAAAATTGGTTTGGCCAAATATTCCGGTTAGTGATCTTTTCACAAATCGTTTTCCAATGGTCGCGCTTGGCGAAATATTATTTTCTAGGAATCTTTAAACAGCTCCATCCCGTTTTCGAGAAGCCAATCAACTGCTGCCTTTTTTCCATTTAACTCCGAGACAGCCGGTTTCCCATTGACGCAACGGCGGCCTTTGCGCCTGTGGAAACCCAGTAGAAAATGCAAATCTAAAAGATCAGATTGTATCGGAAAAATGAACGGTCGCAAATCTGAAAACAAGAATTCTGCTTATTCACACGTTTTGCTAATAGGTCTGACTATAATTTGATATCAGAATACTACACCCCGAATGTGCAGTAAAGAAAAGAAGTAACAAAAACATATAAGCCAAAAAACTGCAGACATTTTTACAGACATTGTTACAGATTACGCATGTCTGAAGTCTACACTACGACGATCGTCAAATATATGTACTGCACATTTTGCATTCTGCTTGTGGTTCAGCCTTGCTGCTTTAAAAATGCCTCCGAAGCGCACACTAGAATCGTTTTTTAAGGTCACAGCCAACGAGAAGAAATGCACTAGTGACCCAGAGGAAAGTGAAGTAGTATATATAAGCGTCCGAGGCTCATAAAGAGGCAGTTATGAAATTTTCCTTCAAAAAGACTGCCCAGGTAGTAGATCTCATGATTTCGTCTCAACTAGCGAATCTACAAGCCACTCGTCGAGCGGGCCTTTTGAAACAGATTACCTCATTACACTTTCTTTTGAGGCAGGGCCTAGCGATAAGAGGCCACTCAGAAGATGAGGGAAACTTAAGTCAGCTTTTGAAACTAAGGGTGACAGCGATACCGTTCAAACGTGGCTAAATGAAGAAAAACATAGTCAACGATGGAGCTCCTCCTCATCGATTTAAAGCTTGCGACAAAATTAAAACGGAATTAGAAAGCCGGTTCAACCAAGCCAAGTTAAAGCCAGTCTCTAACTTAGAGAACCTTCTTGTGGGCGCAGCAAACAGCGACGACTTCAGCAAACATTTGGAAGAGCTGCAAAGGTCTTGCTTTCTGAACTGATATAGATTGTGGCCGGCTTGGGCACCAGCTTTACGTCGTGCATGACGTAGTGAAAACTACGCTTCCCGAAGTACGTCAGGTTACAAATATAAGAACCATTTGCGAAGCTTTCAACATGGGTAGACGCGATACTTTAATAAAATTGTCATCTCTATAACATAAAGTGCATTAGGAAATACTTATCGCATGTAACGTGAGTGCTTTAAGGTAGACATTAGTCTATATGAACTGCAAAATTAAACAGAACAAATAGCTTTGCACCTGAAAAGATTCTCCCGCATCAGTCTCCATTTCATGCTCGATCCAGTGCAACGGTAAGATTGCTCATAAGACAAATTGATGAAGATTTATGTCGGAACCTTCCTCGTGTCATCTCAAGAACGTGCCGTAACCCTGGTTGATGTCGGAAGGTGGGGCAACAGTATTGCCTGTATTGCATGCGAGTATGGTAACACCCGACCTCAATTTACTCCGTGGAAGGGCTAACCCTCAAAATCCTTTTCGGTAGTCAATGTGTGTTTTCCAACTCAGTTGATGAACCCAAATATCCGTGTTTTACTCTCCCAACCAGTCAGCCCTAATCTTTCATCTGGAACTAACCTCGTTAGATATGAATATTATAGATACTGTGAATGTTAGTTTAAATCCTCTCGATCAAACTGCTAAATAATTAGAAGGGGTGACATTTACCTCCATGTATGTCAGTGGGTCAGCTTCGTTCCATCAGTTAGCAAGGCACCACAACTGACAAAGTGTGGCTTATTTTAGTCTTGGACTGCGATTAGGCGTTCTTTTTCAAGGGTCGCGAAAAGCCAACAAATAACAGAAAACTGAATACCTGCTGTCTGGATATTTGCCTTTCTTTTTCATTCTCTTTTCGGGGTTTTTCCTGGTACTCTTAAGCCTAGTGTTCATATTTCGTGAAAATCCCGGACGATCGGGGATTGCGCAGTTTCCCGACCAACCTAGATTTTGCGGACATATAGGAAAATCCTCCCGATAGTGACTTTGGCGGAAATTGGAAAGTACTCGAAAAAATTTAAACTTGCGATTTAGATGCTTTGTAACGAACTAAAACCATCGCCGACGTCTCCGACAGTACAACTTTTGAGTTTTCATATGTCAGAGATGATCGCCGACCATCGCAAAAATCTAGGACACGTCAGACACAATTATTAAAATAAGACATGAAGAAAGAGACTAACTGATGTGACGCCCGACTCGTGTTTGAAGAACTGCCATTAAAACCGAATTTTGAAGGCGTGGTTTCCTTTTGAACAAGACAAAGCTCAGTGTTTTTCAGATTTTTTCATAAGTTAGGTAAACCCGTGTTTTATGAGGGTCCCCTATACCACTTTGGAAAATGCATTCACGTAAAAATATTGAGACTGTTCACGCGTCACGGATAATTCCCAAAATTCGTTCACGTTCACGATAAAGCAAATATCGGCAATCACGAATCACGAATGAACAAATAAACCTAAATCACGTTTCACGAGAAAAAAATAGTCCCAATCACGTTTCACGAAAAAAGTATAGGGGACCCTCTTTTATGATTTTTGCGAAATATCACGTGTTGTAACGTTGCGCCAGTTACTGCTCCAATTTATATTTGAATTCCTTTTAGATAGATAGATAGATAGGTAGATAGATAGATTATAGTATTATAGGCTATTATAGGCTAGCTAGAAGATTGACAGTGAAATAAAGTTATTATTATTATTATTATTACTATTGAAGGACTCTGCTTGTCTTACGTCACGAGGAAGACTGTTCCATGGAGTGGCGCCACTATAGCTGAAGCTATTTTTATAATAGTTTGTGCGCGGTAATGGAACATTAAGCTTATTCTCAGAGTCTCTTAGGTTATACGCAGTTTCTCGTCTTTCAAATTTAGAAAATAAATAGTCTGGAGCTAAACCGTGCAGAGACTTATACACCATTGTGGCTCTTTGTATTTGCTGCTGATAAGCTAGGTTTTTCCATCCCAGGAGCTCAAAGAAGTGACCAGCCAAGCATCAGCGTCATAATTTGAATAAGTCAAAACACGGGCTGCTCTATTTCGAAGTTTTTGTACCTTGTTCTGCAAAGTCGCACATTCCCGAATGAGCCTAGCAGATATCATGTCAAGGCCAGTTGCCTTTGACTTGCTGAGTTTATTAAGAATTGAAAGAACTCTATCGCGAAGACTGTCTTTGTTTCTCTGAGATTTCTGGACGCTATTTAAAATCATTGCTCGTTCATCTTCAGACAAAAACAAAAGCAAAACCAAAATTAAATAAAAACGTTATTCACCGGCTTAGGTCGGCCAGTGAATAACATATATTATACTTTATTTATGCTAGAAATTTACAGAGTAGCTGTGGAGCTAATATCTTCGATAAGATAAAACCGTCAATAAAATAACATATGCTATACTAAAATTCCATTATTATTTATAAACTATATACAACATTATGAATGCAGAGGATAACATAACTTGTAGATCTACTGTGGAAAGGGCTCATATCCGGTAGATAGCGATATCCAGCCTTTGCATAACCGGGACCCGTGGTATAAACCTAAGGATACGCTTCAGTTAGATTATCTACTTTGTCGGTATTGCGTACACCACAGCAATGCCAAACAGAAGAACAGTAGTAAAAAAAAAGGCAAAATAAAGGCTTTACAAAGTTTCAATAGTGTCTCCTTCTTAGCAAGTTTCCGAAATTGAAGCATTACGTTAAATTAATTATTTATTTTCTTACATCTGACTGATAAGTGATTATCAACAGATAGCGTATTATCTTTAGTCATCCCAAACATATCTACTGAGTTATTTAATGGGAAACAAAAATTGTGTTCAGTTTTCCCCAGCATTAAAGCTTCGTGCTCTGTCTCGTTAAAAATCATGCCATTGATGTTATACCACTCATATACGACTTTAACTTCTTGACAGATACCCTCTTCCAGTGGCGACTGAGTCTAAGTTAGAAGAGTAAATCTCATGGTCGTCTGCGTATGCAACTCAAGCACGTCAAGGAACCCAAGCACCTCAAACAGCTCAAGCACCTCAAGCAACCCAAGCACCTCAAGCAACCCAAGCACCTCAAGCACCTCAAGCACTTCAAGTACCTCAAGCACCTCAAGCACCTCAAGCACCTCAAGTACCTCAAGCACCTCAAGCAACCCAAGCACCTCAAGCACCCCAAGCACCCCAAGCACCTCAAGCACCCCAAGCACCTCAAGCACCTCAAGCACCTCAAGCACCTCAAGCACCCCAAGCACCTCAAGCACCCAAAGCACCTCAAGCACCTCAAGCACCCCAAGCACCTCAAGCACCCAAAGCACCTCAAGCACCCAAAGCACCTCAAGCACCTCAAGCACCTCAAGCACCTCAAGCACCTCAAGCACCTCAAGCAACCCAAGCACCTCAAGCACCCAAAGCACCTCAAGCACCTCAAGCAACTCAAGCACCCCAAGCACCTCAAGCACATCAAGCAACCCAAGCACCTCAAGCACCCCAAGCAACCCAAGCACCCAAAGCACCTCAAGCACCCCAAGCACCTCAAGCACCTCAAGCACCTCAAGCACCCGAAGCACCTCAAGTACCTCAAGCACCTCAAGCACCTCAAGCACCTCAAGCACCTCAAGCACCCGAAGCACCTCAAGCACCCAAAGCACCTCAAGCACCTCAAGCACCTCAAGTACCTCAAGCACCTCAAGCACCCCAAGCACCTCAAGCACCCCAAGCACCTCAAGCACCTCAAGCACCTCAAGCACCTCAAGCACCTCAAGCACCTCAAGCACCTCAAGCACCCCAAGCACCTCAAGCACCCAAAGCACGCAAAGCACCTCAAGCACCCAAAGCACCCAAAGCACCTCAAGCACCCCAAGCACCCCAAGCACCTCAAGCACCTCAAGCACCTCAAGCACCCGAAGCACCTCAAGCACCCAAAGCACCTCAAGCACCTCAAGCACCTCAAGTACCTCAAGCACCTCAAGCACCCCAAGCACCTCAAGCACCCCAAGCACCTCAAGCACCTCAAGCACCTCAAGCACCTCAAGCACCTCAAGCACCTCAAGCACCTCAAGCACCCCAAGCACCTCAAGCACCCAAAGCACGCAAAGCACCTCAAGCACCCAAAGCACCCAAAGCACCTCAAGCACCCCAAGCACCCAAAGCACCTCAAGCAACCCAAGCACCTCAAGCACCCAAAGCACCTCAAGCACCTCAAGCACCCCAAGCACCTCAAGCACCCAAAGCACCCAAAGCACCCAAAGCACCTCAAGCACCCCAAGCACCTCAAGCACCTCAAGCACCTCAAGCACCCGAAGCACCCCAAGCACCCCAAGCACCTCAAGCACCTCAAGCACCTCAAGCACCCCAAGCACCTCAAGCACCCAAAGCACCTCAAGCACCTCAAGCACCCCAAGCACCTCAACCACCCAAAGCACCTCAAGCACCTCAAGCACCTTAAGCACCTCAAGCACCTCAAGCACCCCAAGCACCTCAAGCACCCAAAGCACCTCAAGCACCCAAAGCACCTCAAGCACCTCAAGCACCTTAAGCACCTCAAGCACCCCAAGCACCTCAAGCACCCAAAGCACCTCAAGCACCCCAAGCACCTCAAGCACCCCAAGCACCTCAAGCACATCAAGCAACCCAAGCACCTTAAGCACGTCAAGCACCCCAAGCAACCCAAGCACCTCAAGCACATCAAGTAACCCAAGCAACCCAAGCAACCCAAGCACCTCAAGCAACTAAAGCAACCCAAGCAATGCAAGCACCTTAAGTTCACGGTGCGTTTAATGTATACGGTACAATATATGTCCCCATACATAACGTACCTACCTACCCTGGAAGCCCGTCCGCTGACCCAAAAACAGGCTCGAGCCAGTGCACTAACTGGAGGTACTTTCCATTTATGCCAAAATTTCTGAAAATTTCGCTCGGATGATAAATGGAACGCTTCGGTTCGAGTGGAATTTTTCACGTAAAAGAAGTCCCCTTGGTCTTTCCCTTTGTCCGGTCGGTAATTCTAGTTTCCAGACCCCACTCCCTGACACCACAAAGTAACCAAAATGGTGGATGTTGCAGAAGTAAATTTGTGTTAGTCTAATGAAGTATTTGCGAGCTTCAGACGCAAGATCTGGTCATTTTCCTCATGCGCAATTGCACACAAGGCTCAGGTACAGAACTGCATCTTAAAATGCTATGACTTTTCGCTTTAATTAGCTTTCCAAAAACAGATATAATTACTGACTGTTTCGAATCTCTTTTCGATCCACGATGTATTGCAGGGGAAATACATGTTTACTGTTACTTAAAAATAGCCAACCACTGTGTTTAGGTTCCTACGCTGCTTCTAAAACTGGAAAGTCTTCAGTCGTTTTCTTCTAAAAATTCCGGCAAGATTCCCACCCAGCCCCATACATTAATTATACATGCATTTTGTGTTTGTGTTTAGTATGACAGTCATTAAAGTAATAAAAAACGCGCCGAGTGCATTGTTGAGTTATATAAGCACGAGGGAATTTTTAAGAACACGAGAGAAGTGCCTACAGAAGCACGAGCCGAAGGCGAGTGCTTCTGGCACTTCTCGAGTGTTCTTAAAAGTGCTTATATAACTCAACAATGTACGAGGAACAAGTTTTTTATTTCTTTCATAAAATGTCCCGGAGATTTAAGCGAGCTTTCATACCTATTTGCTCGCGCACGAGCTTGTGATGTAGGCAGCGTGCATTATAACTCAACAGTGCACGCGTGTGACGTAGAGCGCGTGCTTTATCGGGATATAATGAACTTGATTCGACCAATCACAGCGCGCGTAACTCTTCTAACATTTTATAAAGGTGTATAATTAATGTGTGGAACTGTGTGGAAATCTTTCCAAAATTCCAAGTTACCTCAGAGTTGCCAGATTCGTCAAGAAGCAACGCTTCGTTGACCTTCGAAAAAATTCACCAACTTACCCATTTAACGTTAACGAAGTGATTCTTTTTCCTAAAGACTACACTTTCCGGATTCGTTGCAAACAAACTACCTACACCCCAGAAAAGGGAGTCATCATTTTGTGAACTCCTAGCAAAAAGTACCTGAAGGTAAGATTTTGACCTAGGACCATCCCCGCCTCCAAACAAACAAACAAACAACAAAACTTTATTAAAAAGATACTTATTAATACAAGAAAATTTGTCCTGCAAATTAGCACCTAATGCTATATTCGAGGCAGGAACAAATTTAATTACTCGAGTTAAGAAATCACAAAATAACACAACAATACAGAAGCTAATCTGTAGACGGTTATAGAGACACACTTATAAAAGACTAGAGGATATGATCAAAAGCTTGAAGGCAAACTGAAAATTAGAATATGAATTATGTACGTGTACGTTATATTGTTTGATATTGGAGAGCATTTGGGGAACTTCAATATAGTCATCTGTTTTTTGAAGAATTTCTAACAATATTTGTTTAATTTTAGCTTTAAATTGATATTTTCTTAAAGACTTAAGAAACTGAGGGAGTCCGTTCCATGTCACAGCACCAGATCTCGCAAAAGATCTCTTTATGGGGAGCAGGGTTGGCATAGTGGTGAGAGTGCTCGCCTTCCACCAATGTGTCCCGTGTTCGATTCCCGGTCTCGGCGTCATAAGTGGACTGAGTTTGTTGGTTCACCACACTGCTCCGAGAGGTTTTTCTCCGGGTACTCCGGTTTTCACCTCTCCCCAAAAACCAACATTTGATTTAATTTAGAGTTTATTTGATTTACAGTCTCCTCAATTAGTAGAGCACTCATGTTCGGCTACAACGATTTGAGACTCAAATAAAGTTATCATCATTATCGTCATTTTTTCAGTTCGAGATATGCCAATGAAATAAAACTGGTTCGATGCAGATCTGGTTCTGTAGTTCTTAACCTTCTTTTTAATTTAGAGCTCATTCTCTAGGGACTATTCTGAACTAAGAATACTTAGAGTAGCAAATTGAACAAAATCAAAACAAAGGTCACTCGAAATGCGTTCGTTTGAGAGAGTTTTGGCGGGAAAGTCGAGCGCAGCTCGTCAAACTTATGTCGCGCCAACCGGGAATTCAGGTTCATACGCTCGTTCCAAGGGCCCGTTTCTCGAAAGTCCCGCAGACTTTTCTTTTCTTTTCTTTTCTGGCCCGAGAAGCCATTTTTAAAGCTGCGATTCGCTTATTCCAAAAAGCGGGTCTTTTACTATGATTTCAAGATACGAAAAGGAAAATTTGTTGCAAAATTTCATGTCTGTAAACGTCTTCGTTTTTAAGATATGTAGGAAATTATGGCACCCGAAATGGGCCGAGAAGTTTCTGGAGTTTCGAGAAACACGCGCCTGACTATTCTGCGCGCTTTTCTTAGATCACTCTGCCAGGAGTATCAGGCTTTAGTTAAACCTTGTCTTAAGTATATATCTTAGTATCTGCGGGCAGCGAGGTTTATACTTCTATATGGCGCGTCTAGATACCTTGTGCGCTCTAGTTCCATTATAAACTGTTTGGAAAGTCAGTAACTGCGACCTCTCATGTGGCCAGTGTTTACTAATTAGTCATCTGTTTTTCTGATTTATTACTCATTGGCTCACCACTTACAAATATCAGATCATAAAACTTCAATTAGTTGCATACAATTATCTTCTCCAGAATATATTTGAGTTAACTTTGAATAGTTAATGATATATACGTAGCCACCATTGACAAGGGTACTTATTCTGTACCTATATATGTTGTGCCGCGTAGCACTATAACCACGTAAGTGGTGGAACAAAGAATTAACTCTGAAGTGTAAATTAAAGTGCTACGAGAAACCCATAAGAAACCCACTGGGCGTTAGCCCTAGTAAAGGGTATCAGGGAACCACACGAGGCAAAGAAAAAATTCTTATGACCTCGGTGGGAATCGAACCCACGACCTCCGGATTAGATCTACCGTTGCTCTGCCGACTAAGCTTCGAGGTCGGACAGAGAAAGTCGTTCCACCACTTACGTGTTTATAGTGCTACGCGGCACAACATATATATGTACCCTTTCTTTCTCTTCGCCGCGATCCACCACCTTAATCGTCCCCGACTTTCTCTGTCCGACCTCGTAGCTTAGTCGGCAGAGCAACGGTAGATCTAATCCGGAGGTCGTGGGTTCGATTCCCACCGAGGTCATAAGAATTTTTTCTTTGCCTCGTGTGGTTCCCTGATACCCTTTACTAGGGCTAATGCCCAGTGGGTTTCTTATGGGTTTCTCGTAGCACTTTAATTTACACTTCAGAGTTAATTCTCTGTTCCACCACCATTGACAAGGCTGCGTATATCGCACTAAATAAATTGACGTATTTTCATGGGCATAACTATGTATACAAATGGTACATTGCACAGTTTGTTTGTGCCGTGAGTTCAATGTCCTTTCTCACTGTTTTGCAAAAGTATGTATAAATACGCCTAAGCTGTGTTTTTCGAAGGGCAACAAGAAAGAGGCGAGAGGCATTCGACGTATTGAGGATTCTGTACACTATGAGCGAAATATATAGTTGGCATAAACGATGCATATTTACTTCCTTCACACGGCAGGCCTGACACGTTCTTTGTCCTGGTTACAATGAAGCTAATTTCGAGTATGCATGTGTGCAATGCCAGACTAAGAGCGCTTTCCTTTTGCATGGAAATACCAGTCGTTCCGGTGGGACAACAAATGGAGTACTGAGTCCTTATCCCTCGAAAAAAGAGGAATACCTTCGGATCCACTTCACTTCTCCTTTTTACCGAAATGACCGAAATATCGCTGAACCATTTGTTTCATCACACTAGAATCATGCTCCTTCATACAAATGTATGGTTTGTTGTCCCAAACCCGGAGAAACGTGTACTGTTCCATTTGTCGCAAAATTCTCACCTTAATTGCATACAAGTGGAAAGCGCTCAATCGGTTATACTGTTCCATTTGGCGGAAAACGCTCGCTGGTTTTTTCCATAAAAATAGTGGAAAACGCTCTAAATGGCTGCGAGAGTTTGCTGAGGCCGTGAATCTTCATTTCACAGTCAAGGAGTTCAACGTCGCCTTTGATAAAATGACCCCTTTTGTGACAAACTGGATTTTAGCAAAGACGTCACGTTTCCCCGAGTAAGTGTTGGTTTTCACGAACGTTCGGGTACTTCATATCTCTCCCTTTGTGATTGCATCCTCTCGACAAATCCTGAAAGCTTCGACGTTCTTTCTGCCAAATGTCTTCAAGATAACTTCCAAAGGCAGAGAAGTAAGAAGAACGCCATTCAAAATTCACGGCCCCAGCGTCTTCTTCAAGCCGAGCCAAGGCTCTTTTGAAGTCATACGGCGCTGGTTGGTGATTACTTGATTTTCTGCTTGTGGTAGACTTGAGAGATGTCAATGACTGCCGCATCTCCCGCGCTATCTGCGCAATGCTTTCTTTAAGATCGCCGAGCGACATAGTTTCATACTTGTCTAAACTGCTTAAAGACTTGAACTTTACCAAAGGTTCTGTGCATTTGTCATCATTGTCATCATCGCTGTCCGCAATGCCCGACATAGAGTCGAAGGAGGCCAGTTCAGCTTCGCCGCTCAAGGACTCCAAATCGTCTTTGTTATCCTGTTGTTTTTCGTTTCGAAAGAATCTCACTACGCTTTTCGATGTACCTACTATAAGTTCCAAAGTCTCATCCACGTAGAAGGTTAGCTTTTGCTTTGCGTAGTCCGCCATGAATGCTCCCAGTTCGGCATCACCAAAGGCTTCTCCAGGATCAACGTTCTTGACTTCGTTATAACAGTCATTCAAAATGGCGAGAAACATATTTAAAAGAACCATGAACATAGTTAAAAGGTAACTAAATAGGAAGGCCGGTGCAATGAACCTGCTTGTCGACTGTAGTTCGTGGAAATTCATCTCCCCTCCAAATAACAAAAGCAACATTGCTCGCAACGAGCTGTAAAACGAACTATAAGCACTGACATCCGTCGAAAACACCAGAAAACCAACTTGTGTGTAGGCTAAAATAATCGTGACAAACACAGTCATGAATGACAGGACTTTCGCTGCCGCTCTTTGTAATGTCCCCAGTACTTGACAAACATGGTGGATGAATTTGATGAGTCGCAGAAACTTGACTGTGACAATAAAAATAACAAAGGACAGAAGGTATGTCTCCAGGTCGGACATAAATTCGATGTTGTCAATGCTCGAGGTCTTGAAGGGATTTTGTTGCAGATTTTTCACAAACTGGCTGGTTTTTGACTCTTTCAGAAAGAAGAATACCAGCGCACAAATAGTGCTGCAAAGCTGAAGGAGCTCCAACCAGGTCCAAAGTTGTTTAAAGTATGAGCATTTCTCCCGACGAAGCTTTCCAATCTGGGCAAATATAAAGACAATAATCATAATAATTAGAAGCAGCTGGCACACTTGAAAGAGCGATCGGGAATTTGAATCTGGCGAGGCGTACAACGAAAGTGTCTTGAACATAACCGTTGTTAGTGACCCTCCAGTAGGGGATCGCTCAAAAAGAAGTTTGATTGTAGAGAAGAGCGAGCTTGAGGGCTCAAAAATAGTAAATTCGACGAAAACTGCAACTGTTCCATCATCAATCCACTCTTTGTTTTCTAACACTTTGATGACCTTCAGTGCTGAACGAGAATTGTACCCCAGATCAGCAGTAAAGCCTCCTCCAACAAAAGTAACCATTACACCTTCAAAGGGTCTAAGATTGAGATTTTCTGCGGTCCGGTATCGCCAAGGTCGAGGGCATTCCTTTTCGAGCTCGAAGTCGTTGTAGAATTCGGTAGCATTTTGGACAGGATACCACCCTGGTCTGTTGTATTGAGACATGTATTCCACCTCTGCCCCGTACAATGGAACACATCTGGAGAATTTCCTCGCAAGGGCAGGCGCGCTCGGCTTGATTAAACAGTTCTTATCTGTTGATTGGAACAAGCCAAAGGACGTTTAAATCATAGAGTACGATTTTCACTAGTTTGGATTCCAGGCCTTTACAATAAAACTTTGAGAATCCAGTGCTATATAAAGTTCTCGGGATAAATGTGATGTGGTTGCATTTGAAAGATAAGTAATGTTCAACATTTGTTGCACAAGGTTGAACCATGTGTCACTAGGTTAAAAGGTAGGTACAGATGAATAATATATTTTTACCCACCTGTTTTCACTCTTAACTGTCTCAGTCTGGGCATACCAACTAAGAATGCAGCACGGTTACTTAGGAACCCTTCCTCGTACTCAAAGGGACGGCCGTTGTACCAGTCAACATCGTAGAGTCTGGGCACAAGAACGTTCTTTGACCATTTCCAAAAGGAGGGAATATTGTTGACCTAGAAATTAAAAAGAGGAATTTCAACTTACAAATTAGTAGTGTACATACCCTTCCTTGCTTCTGGATCTCACCTGATTTGAGTGAACGGCCGAAGAAAGCGTGTACAGTTTCTCAAACACGAGGATTTGTTTCTTTGGACAAAGGAAGTTTTCAAATTATGGACCAAGGTTGTGGACGAATGGAATGTGTACGGAGGTTTGTTTTTAACTTTAACCTTCTTGTTGCCTGGCAGGAGCTCTAGTGATAAAATCAATTGCTGTACTAGCAAATGGGTTACAATGGAGCTTAAATGGCTGAGACCTAAGGAACCCTCTGTTACTTATCCCGGGCGAACGCACCTGAGGTTAGTAGTGGTTCTTCATTAATGACCACGATAAAGTTTCCCTGATGTGCTATAGTCTAGAAATAGTCATTTATACAACTAGGTTAAGAAGGACTGTGTGAAGTAAGATTTACACTAAAAAACTGGCACGGTAACAGGCAACAAGATAGGCCTTATGTCCGTACGTGGTATCTCGATATCTGCCTCGATGTTCACTTTAAGTGTGCGTAAGTAGGTGAAAATAGTGGGCTATAGGGCTGAGCCTAAGCCCTAGTTTAGCACTAGAGCCAAATTCCTTCCCATAGAAAATTACGAAATAAACTTTCATGAAAAGAAACTTACATTGGAAAATGATTCAAACAAGTCTTCCATGGACTGAGTGACCATAAATCGTTCAACGCCTCTGTTGCTATAACATACCACCATCATCAAAAGAATAAATATGCCGAAGAGCACAAACTCCAGCACTTTACGACCAACTTGGACGAGACTGCTGCGGAACTTGCGTGCTCTTTCACGTTCTTTTTCATCGGGAGGAACGACTTCGCTTCCTTGGCTTCCAGAAACCGATTCTCCGATGACATTTTCCTGTTCTGGTGGCTTCTTAATTAATACAGACAAGATGGAAGCAACAATGAGGACTTTTAAAGGTTGCATTACAATAACGTCTTGAAAGAAGGACACCATTACAGACACAAGCCATTCGTTGGAGGTCTCTGCGCCCCACATCATACTATAAAACACGATAAACGTGGCTGAGGTCAATGTAGCCATGGTACAGATAAACCAGGCCACGAACACAAACCAGTGCGGCAAGCATCCCTGCAGTTTGATGTCTAGATGATCTGGTTTGCTGCGCGGTTTTAGATTTCTGAAGATAGAAACGACTAGAACGTTAACTGGGATGGCAACTAGGCTACTCTGGATTCCAATTTTGATCTGCGTGAGGCTGACTTTTAAAGGTCCTATTTGCATCGTATCGCCAGGCGGTGTACCGAAGTTGTAAAACATAGCATTGGTTACCATGGCCGCAAACAAAATTGAGAGACAGCAAGCCAGTCGCTGTGCACGCGTGAAAGAGTTATGAGGCGGTCTGGTTAACACGGACAGCCAAATGTGTTTCTCTCCAAGACTTGTGGCTGTTCTGGAATAAAACAGGTTCCTGAATCCGGACAGCTCCGTTGTCCCAGCAACTGACAACTCAAGTTCTAATTTTCCGTCCTCCTTTTCCACTGCAATCCACCTGGGGGAAAAGGAAACAAAGACGTACATTTTCATGCTGGTAGCAAAGTATTTCGGGTAACACGTTAACCGCTTAATAAATGTCTATTTGTTTTACCCAAATAGGTAATGAGCTGTATATTACCGTTTATGCTGTATAAGGTAGTTCTAACTATTTTAGTCAGTATTGAGAAACCTGCATGTCATACGTAACGATGGTGTTCTCCCCCAAGAGGGAAATACCAGTGTAAGCGATGAAAGCAGGGAAACAAATGGGCTTGCTCTTGTGTTCCATTCTCTGTCTGAACTAAGAACAAAGAATTTTAAAGGAGAGGGTGTAAGGTAATATCAATACGCCATTTCAACTACCTGTTAGCAACGAAATGCATCTTTTCTCCTCCTTTATTGAGATCTCGGATTACCACTTGCATCAGAAACCAGGAGGGGCTACTTCCTCTGTTATCATGCCAGATGCGGATCTTCTCCAGCGATCCGAGTGGTTCTTGCAGACAAAGTGTGAAATTGTTGATGCTTCCTCGGGAGAAGAATACTTTGTCCAGTTGGCGATCTGTCAGCGATATGTCACCTGTATTACCATCGCTACCATAGATGGCTAAACCCACATTGGCGGACGTTCCATTGCCTCTCCACATTCCGGTTTGAATCGAGATATAATACTTGCTGTCCCCTTCGTTCTCGTTGATATTAACGTTTGCTACAACCTAGCAAATAGAGTAAAATATTGACATCGTGAGCGAATGATTGAACGGCATAACGCACAATCAGCAAAGGTATAAATGGAAGTTAAAGACAATTAAAACAACGACAAAATCAAACGCACAAGGTTCAATCAGCAAACTGAATAGAGAAATCACGGAGGAATCACGGAGGAGGCGGTTTTATAGCCAAGTCTTTCGTGTGGTCTACCAAAGACATTTAAGATGGAGGGTGTTGGCACAGAAGCAGGGTCGACCCCATTTACCCATTTTTCTCTTATGGACGCCGAAGAGTAACTCGACCATAAATCAAATCTAACGCTGAGCTTTGGCGATGTAAGGACCTTTAGATCCGATGTTATAAAAAATGTTTTGAACCCTTGGCTTCTTTGGTTTCAGTTTCTGCTCTTCATTAGATGACATGGTTGGAAATCAGTGATTCTGTTCTTCAAGCAAGGGTTGTCCGAAACCCTGATTCCAGCCCCAATATTTGCCTTCCCTCCAACTGGCAATGTCAGCAAACATATTTTTACCTACCCTTAGTTCATCTTTTTTGTCCTCTCTTCGGGCAAAAACAAGACCTATAGCGTATATTCCTATAATGGCGCACACTGTGGACAACACCACAAAGTTCCCTGACTCGGCTAGGTTGCCAAATGCTGCAAACACCTTGTCGAAATCGATGGGATTCGGAGCTACAAAGAAGTCGCCTCCAAACGCAGACAGATGAGTGCAAAGGCATTGCAACTGCTTCGAAGTTGTTTTCGGTCCGACCTGTACAAAGAGGATATCAGTCAGTTAAAAAGATGGTAAGTCTTCCCGAGCGATTACGATTCCTCTCAAGTAACTTTAAAAAACATTTAAGTGAAAGATACAGTTAAAGTGACTTGATGGCAAGGAGCTCCTTATTAAAGTCTGCTAAAGCTGATTTGTTGAGATGTTTCCAGTTCTCATGTTTATGTATTTACCTTCAAGGCTTTCTCACTTTTTTCGAATTTATGCCTTTAAAACCTCTTCACTTTTATTTCACAAGTTCACTGTTAGGTGCGAAACACAAGAAGACCTCGGCGCTCGTCAAGTAGGGTATCATACATGATTTATTGTCGCCCGCTGGCCTACCACCCTTAATGTGGTGTTCATTCATCGTAGATTTCAACCTGTAGTTTGCCTTCAGCAACCATTTATAGTCTTGATTACAGCAATATAGTTAACGTAAAGTTTTTTTCCTCGTTCAAAATACAACTTGGAAAATGGAAAAACCAACTTATACTGGACCCATCGATCTCCGATCGTAACAGAGGAAAGCAACTCGATAAATGAGTAAATAAATAAATAAATAAATAGATGCTTAATTGACCACTCCCCTAGAGAGGCTTTTCAGGGACAATGAAACAAATAATACAAATAAACACAACAGAGATAAGAATCCCACCTGGCGGGAGGCAGACCAGTTGGCTGTTTACAAGGATGACCGAGGAGTTGAACCAGGCACGAACCTAGAACAACACCAGCTAGTGGCCAGAGCGGGATTTGAATCCGGGGCCACTGCATTGAAATCCAGCACCCTAAACCACTCGGCCATCCTGCCTCCAATCATCGCGATCATCTCTTCTTTCTTCAGGTGCCGGGCTGGTAAAACGTTTAAGCCTGGGTTGTTTCCAATAATTTGACTATTTCTTGATCAACATTTAAGAAAACACAAATAGTTTTGTGAAAGGCTTTCTTACCCTGCATCCTTCACCCGTCCACTTCTCCTTGGATTCAGACCAATACAAGCATCCGCTTACCGAGATGCTCAGTGTGTAATTGACGTCCGTTGAAGAGTTATAGGTTGGTACAATAATCCTAGGGGTTGGTGCAGGAGTTGTGGGAGCATCCTTGACGTCCACACAGGACCTTTTACCTCTCCCGTGAAATGGGTTGCAGGATCGCTTTGTGCGCTCTGTTTCTGCTTTTGTATCGACCTCAGTATTCTCCATAACGTATCTAACACCAAGGAAATGAAAACCGGTATGACCAGACACAAGACTTGAAAACGTAAAGGTGTAGGGATTCGAGGAGCAGTTTTGGTTCTCGGAGGAGTTTGCCGTGGTGCCTCTACAAGATGAAAGATCGGGAATGGTTTTGCTGAAGACGTTTTCCTGAGGGGTTGGCTTTGTTTTATAGTTAACAAACACGTCCACCAGTTTTCCACGCTCAGGCTTTATAGTTATTGTTACCAGCACATCTGGTGACGAAACCGAGAACATGTGAAAACGAATGTTGGATGTTCCGTCGCTTGGTTTTAGAAACAATTTCGGCTCAGAACCGTTACTCTTCGCCGGTTCATCCGCTTTCGCAGAAATAGGAATGAGAAGCTCAATTGGTTCTTGCAATCCAGAGATGTTCATTGTCTTTCCTCCACTAGCCTTTAGCTTGAAGTCCAGCACTGACGACTTGACGATTTCAGCACTTTTGTCCCATGTAAATGGGTTCTTGTTAAATGACAGCATCTATTCAATAAACATGATAAACATGTTTAGCCATGGAAAAAAGGGCTAACCAATTATCGTCCCCACTCAACCCATAGTTGGTTACCGAGACCAAGGGTCATTTACCTCCTATCCCTTGCTCCTACTTGAAGTAGGAAGTATTAAGTAGGAGGGGAAACGGAAAATAGATTGTTGTAACAGAAGGGCAATAGAGTGCAGTGTTGGCGCAATGTAGCGACGATACAAAGGAGCAGGGTTGGCGCAGAAGTTAGAGCACTCGCCTTCCACCAGTGTGTCCCGGGATCGATTCTCGGACTCGGCGTCATAAGTGGGCTGAGTTTGTTGGTTCTCTACTCTGCTCCGAGAGGTTTTTCTGTTTTATATGTGCGACCTAAGATCATGGCTAATGTTTGTCTTTTCCCTAGTTCCACACCTGATGGCAGACATAACATACCTGTGAATCTACGGCTTCTGGTGCTCCTCCTTCTTGGCCAGAAAACAGTGAGCTGGCTGACGGTAGAGCTACGCCGCTGGTGCCTTCTCCAAGCTTCTTCCCTCCGATGTCAGAACCCCGTTGGCGATCTAGAAGAACATCCAAGGACTTTGTCTTGAAGACAGTGGGCTTCTCACCAATTGCTTTGGTAGCTAGGAGGCTATCACCCACTTTAGAAACAAGTGTCACGGCATTTTTTGCCCTTTTCTTGCTCTGTTTAAAAAGGAATTGGAGAGTCCGCAGTTTTCTTTTATTGTTTTGCCGAATTCATGAGTTAGCTTTTTGAAAACTATTTTCAACTTTTCTTTATCTTAACCGAGATCGATGGCTCATTAACTCTGTCATGCAATGAGTTGAAAGTTTGTTTAATCTGCGAATAAAACCAATTTGGAAACTTCGTCTTTCTTGTGATGCTGCATGTTATGATTTTCAAGCGGATTGCAAATGTCGTGTCTCAGTGGATGAAACCTATTATTGCGAGCATTAAGTGGCAGTTAATGGCTTAATCTCCTTCGCAACCGTCGTTCTCACGCAACGCTCGCTCCAGGGGAGCGTTGCGTGACGAACCCAAACGGCGACTGCAAGACTAATGAACAGGACGTTCCTGTAATATTTGCCCTTTCACTTTGCACATTTTGTCGATTTGCAGTTTGAAACAATCGTATAATCACCTTTTCCTTGGTTGTCTCACTGTCAGTCTTCAATTCATCAGCTTCTTTGTCTTCATCTGCTTCTTCATTGTTGGGCCCAGCCTTACTTGATGCTGCGCTCAGTACGTTCCCAATACCACTAAAAAGACTGGTACCGATGCTCCGTACCAAGTCTGGGTCTCCTGTCCCGTTGGACATCTGCGACGAGATGAAATTGGCGGCGTTGCCTAACATGTTCAGGGCTTTTTCCTATCAATCAAACAAAGCACAGTGAAAATAAGTGTCGTTTTACAGCCGATTTCATTGTAGGTATACTCGGGCCTTTCAAACATTACCGGCTTGCTAGATGAACAAATTGGGGTTGTCGTTACGGTGTTGGCAGATCGGGTCTGCTGTGTTCAAGGTGCAAAAAAGAGTTTCTTAACAAGCTGGTTACAGAGCTCTTAAAATTTGGTGACTGAAGTGGCCCGGCAATACTCGTAGGGAAGTATCTTGAACATCCAACTAAGATGTGAATTAACTTTAAAATTAGCAATTGGATTTCGTGAACGTCGCCAAGGGTGCAGGATTGTAGACTGCAAATATGAATACCAGCCGCCTTCATTTTGTTCAGCATACTTGTTAGGTTAATCACGAATGAAACGTTTCGAGGTATACCAGCCTTGCTGGCGCCTTCGTTGTAAGGGAGGAGAAATGCCGGATTTTGGGGACTTTTGCAATGTTTGAGGTGAAAGTAAGTCGCAAAGGTAAGTTAAAGAAAATTCTTCAAATTTTACCCACAAGGCTTCCTTATAATATGTTAGACACCCTACGTTTAGCCCATTTTAGGATGCCTCGCTTTCTACAGGAACTGCTCTCACCTGAGAGTCGTCTGATATGCCTTCTTCATTCTCTGTAGCCATTGCTATCACTCCAACAACCAGTGTCGCCTGCTGCATGCTGCCCACCTCTACATCTGTCATTTTGTCGATGAGTGAGTTCTTAAACTTTACCAAACCAAAAAAATGTCAAAAACAAAAATTTTAATTCCTGATTTGAAGCTAATGGTTAAAGGCAATTTTGCCACCTGCCAAATTTAAAAAAAACCATCACGAAAAAACCAACAGAAAAACAATGCATTCGTTTCTGAACGTAATTTAGTACATTACAGTTTAACCAGATTGGCATTGTTCTTTATCTTCACAACGGTTTCATTGTAAGAGTTGTTGCCCCTATAACTGAAATAACCCCATAATGTTTTATCGTTCTAATAGTAACGCTACTGACCGAGTTCGTCTGTTCGTCACTTGTTCCTTCAGCAGCGGACAGTACAGCAAACGCCATTTGCATGGCCTTTTCTACGTTTCCTGAGTCCAGAAGATTATCTAGTTTACCCTTTGAGTCCTTTATGCTGAGTGCCATGGGTGGCCTAACCTAAAAAACAAAATTATACGTCTCTGTCACAGCTGTAACCAGTAAGCTGTAAACTTTATTAAATACTCCCCTTGGGGCTTTTCAGTGTTTATAGGCCCTTTGCAGTTTACGATCACATGGTACAAAACCACCTTGCTGGAGAGCAAACTGCCCATTGGGACGTCCAAAACAAAGCAACTTAACTTAATATCCTTTTGTTTTGGATGTCTCAGTGGGTAGTTTGCTCTCCAGCATGGCGGTTTTTGTACCATGTGATCGTAAACTGCAAAGGGTCTATTACAACTGAGTGCACTTATTTCTAAAAAAAATATACTAAAATCTTTACTAATGAAAATTTACACGTATGTTACAAATAACACTCTCTCCAGAGCAAAGACCTTCATTTGTTTTTGAAGAGTCCTTATTCATCGTTGTATTACTTGAAATTTAAAAAATACCCATTTCGATCTTTTTAAAATGGCGTTCTTGGACAATATCGTGTTAAAAAATGCCCATCCCAGGGAATTATCAAGACTTGAGAGCCTTTGAATAAAATAGTTCTTTACTTGAGTGTTGTTTACTTTGAAATTTGTAACGTATGAAAGAGCACCTGGACAGTGATGACTTCTACCGCAGAATCACCCAACGAATCTACGACCTCCAGCTTCAGAACTAGGGAGTAGTTTCTCGAAGGATTTCCTACGGGGAAATCGGTTGTGACGTTTGAGTGCCTTCCTGAATGAAACACCACGACACCAAACTTTGTTTGGTAAGAAAATTGATAACTGAGCGGCAAATCGATGTCTGTCCAGTTGACGCACTTGACAGAAAACTCCGTGGTGATGGTTTCTCCTTGTTTGGGATCCACAAAGCAACCGGAGTTGTTTCCTTCCTTAGATGGTGGCTGATTGGTGTGAAAAATGTAGCTGTCTGATTGAAAATTTTCCTTATCTATCCAAGCAATTACGCGAACTTTGTATGTTTTTTTACTCAGTAAAGAACTGTGGTTTTTCGATGTTCCCTCACCACCTATCACTAGATTAGGACCGTCGAGTGATGTCAAAGCTATTTCGTCGAGATGGTCAACCTTGCTCCATGACTCTTGGGAAACCACGTCAAGCCGAACGTAAAGAGACCAGTGATAAACTGAAAGAACAGAACATGATATTCCCGTACAGTGCGTCTTGAGCACCAGCTTGCGTCTTGTACTGACTCTATTTTCACAGTTTGTCACACACCTACGACACATAAGGTAGCATTAGAATGAAGAGCATTAGTCACTTACCATCTTAAAGTGGAGGATACAACTTGAAGTTAATTCTACGTTGGAGTGAAACCTTAGAGCTGAAAACATTAATCAGACTTTAGAACAAGCACTGATACCCATTTGTCCAATAACTGCATCTCTTGATGGGGCTAGTGTCCGAAAAAGTATATCCATTTTTATTGTCTGGGGGGATCTTGAGGGGACCCAAGAAGATGTGATGCATCGCGCTGAATTTGAACTGCAAAGCTCTAGTTAGCCACCTACAGCCGTTCCTCGGTGACGATACAGCGGGGGTTATGCAGCTTTGATCACGACGAAAGATCTGAACATCCCTGAGATAAAATGTTCTGTGAATGATGTATATCAAATAAATCATAATTGAACTGCGGAAATGAAATGAAATGAGGAATGATCCTCGCAGGTGTGAACGCAATTTAAGCAATTGCGTAAAAAATGCGGAAAAAAAACCAAGTTATCTTACTTTATTGAAAGCGAGATGTTTGTGTCCACACGAAGTTTGTGAGCTGCAGCCACGACCCTGCGTCCCTGAGATGCCATCACGTGAAATATGTAAGTTCTATTTGAGATCAACAAATCAGGGTTAAACACCAGATTTCGTTCCCTGGCTGACTTTAAGACGTCGGGTTGAAAACACTTCGTGGTGTTCATCTGCTTTCCGGATTTCGAATTCTGTGAAGAATTCTTCATTGTCATGTTGGATGAACCAGGATTGTCAACTGCACAAGACCACAAATATGTGACATTTTCGGCCTTTTCGCCTAACAATTCAGTTAACACCCCCTCCATCACTGTGTTCAACCGAACAGTATCACCACCTTTTATCACTGTTTCTGGTCCATAAATTGTGACTTTAAGATGGGGAAGTATTCTGATAAAGCCGAAGTCGTAATTCACGGGACCACTCGCTTCTTTTGGTATCACAGACACTCGGACAAAAGTAAGTCCCACCGGCATATATTCAGAGCTAATTGTAATGTTTCTGTCCTTATCCGAAAGCTCCACAATTGGAGAAAACTGCCCAGTATCCTCATAAATTGTAGAAACCTCCCATTTAAATTTGTATTTTTCCAAGGACGAATTGTCAGCGCCGCTGGGTAAGGACACATTTGCTTCAAATGTGCATGACTCGTCTGGTAATATTTCCTTGATTCCTTGCATAGTCTTGGTGAGGTTCAAAGAAACGTTGATAAGAAGATTTACTTCGTCAGCTAAAACAAAAAGAAAGGTATTAGTTCCGGCTATGCAGAACATAGCTAACGATAAGGTTAACTCCTTTCCGACAGATCATATTACCTTCGGGTTCTCCTTAAAAGGGAGTATGTAGTTTCTATGCTGCGTCGGTGGGGGAGTTGTAAACAAGAATTTGGCTTTATCAACGGAGTTGATAATGTAAATTTAAAAGCTGATGTTTCGAGCGTTAGCCCTTCATCAGAGCGAATTAGTTAACGATGAGCTTAGTGCAGCCTTGATAGGCTGCCGGGCAATCTGCCTTGTGTTACTGATTTCTGGAGACCAAAAGTAACAGAGAGAAGAAGACGTTCCCTGAGGACATCATTTGTATCAGTAAGTTCTTCCTTCAAGATAGTCTCACCCATACGACCAAGCCAAAGCAAGTGTGCTGGCGTTTTGCTTAGGACAAAAAGATCCCTGAGAGGAGTCCGGCTTGAAGAACTCACTCATCTTATGAAACCTTTACAATTTTTGATCTCGAATATACGAAACCCAAATTAATTTTTTCTCAAACTCAGAACTTTTCCATGACATTACAGCGTAATTAAGGATTAAATAATAGCACTTCTTATTTACTGTTACTTTAGATCGGATTAATTGATTATGTCTACACAAAAAGAATATCTGTGAAATAGAGACACTGATTATATAATTACCCGTGTATTGTATTTCAAGATACTTGGAGTTGAATATCGTTGACCCAGACGTTATCTCTTCCTGTAACCTTGTAACCATGTTTGTTTGACTATATCGGAGGCATTCGATCTCTACCTCAGCTGTCAGTGAAGCCCCATCTCTTTCTGATTCCTGTGGACTGTATATATTGGTAAAGATCTGAGCAAGTGCAAGGACAACAGTCAGTAAAGAGCAAAAGAAGAAAAAGGGATGACGATGACGATGGTGATGATGGTGATGATGATGATGATGATGATTAGGATGGCGATGGCGATGACGATGATGATGGAGATGATGATGGTGACAATGATGATGATATCGATGAAGGTGATGATAACGAAAAAAAGACTACGCCACGCTATTCGTCAATTGATCGATCGATCGATCCATCAATCAATCAATCAATCAATCAATCAATTAATAGTGTCCTGGGCAAAAGGATTTGGCACAATAACCTTTATCTCTCGCCTTTTTATGTCGAAATGGAATGGAAATAGCCTAACAAAAATCTTTCCTTCCCCCACCCCCAGGATAATGACTGTAGAAGATATGTGACACATGCTTGACTCCTGACATTCAACACCGTCCTGGGGGTCGGAAGGGGGGCCGGGGCTAATCTGAATTACCATTTTTTATGATAAAATAACAGTGTCCCAAATATTTTGGCCCGGATTGTATAAGGTAATCAATCAATCGATCAGTCAATCGATGAACCCAGTCATCCTATTTTCATATGCCGGGGGGAATGTTGACATGCTGCCAGGATACATGTAAACTAGAAAAAGTGCTTGACACGCAAAATGTTGGGCGAAAGTACGTTTTTGTCCGACCTTTTAACCTTCAGATCGAGCCAGCCATGTTTTGCTTTTGTCTTACCTAAAACGCTTCACTCGAATGTCCAAAAAGCCAGGAGTGGCTTTCAAAAGACTTGTGACCTAAGTAAGAAAAAAGATAAACATAAAATGTCAGCTCAAGTTTGAGTCATTTCAATAATCAGTATAATGAAGACTTATTTCAGTTTGCGTTTTAGCCCTTTATTCCCTATATCAATATTTGTTTTCTCCGTAAAGTTCTTACATATTTCATGGGTTACATGTAGGGAGAATTTGTATAAACAACTCAACTGATCCCTAGTGATCATTTCCTGTATTCTCATGCTCTCTGTTATTGACGAACTAGTATGATATGGTGAGGAGAAGTTAGATGTTTATTATTATTGGGATGTAAAGGATTAAAAGTGATCAAGGGAATAAATACCTCTTACTAGCCGAGTTCGAGGTCCGTACTGTAAGTTACGGACCGAGTTTTTACCCGTTCGCTTATGGCCCAAGCGCGAAGCACGTGGGCCATAAATCAACGGGAAAAAACGAGGTTAGTAAGATATTTATTAAATAGCGGCCATATATTAGCGGCTGTACAGGAGAACACGGCCCGCTAAATTGACCAATCGCAGCTCGCGTACTATCTGAGAGATATAATAACATGTAAAGGTAAAAAAACATTCGAGCCTGATAAATCAAGAATCTCTTTCTGATAACAATAGCAATGAAAATGGCAATGAAAGAAAAGATGACGATCTCAATGGTAATGGCAATGGCGCATGTTGATAATAAAATTCTAGAAAAATCTCAACTTAAATTTAAAAATCTGGCTTGCACCTGTTGTTTCACGTCATCAGCAATTGTATGCAACTGATCCTGGTCCAATGAATCAACTGTGAAGCGTGTCTCAGTCAGCATCAGCCAGGCCACGAAGTAATAATCTGTAGTAAGGAAAACAGTCAACCTTTTTGTATTTAGATTAGATGTACCCCCCTCAAAGCGTTAGGGGTTCCTTTTTGTATCTATTACTACCGACAAAGATGTGATGGCTACATGTGATCGCTTAAGCTTTGAATTCTGATTGGCTCCTTGAGCTGCTTGTGTCTGCTGTGATTGGTCATAGTAATTGTTTTGGCAGTTTTGATTTGAAAAGCGCTCTATTGTTACAAATAATAGCCGGCTATTGTACAGAATATAAGTTAAAAAACATATAAGCGTTACTACAAACGTAGCATTATCAGAGTGAATAGAAAGCTGAAAAAAAAAAAAAGAAATAGGAGAATAATTAACCGAGAAAGACAACAAACAATAAGAACCTGAAATGGTGTCTTGTCGAATGTAAAACCTATGAACAAGTATGTGTATTCAAAAATTTTAACTTCCAACGCTCAGAACTTCTTTTATATTTCTTACACCAATGGGTAAGCCGGGTGCGCTCTGAATGCCAAGATATGGCAACACCAACTCACAACTCTGCAGTTCAAATATTCAATTTCCGTATATCCATATCCATCACTCACGGGTATAATACGAATCGAACCAACAAAATGACTAACTCCCAGTTGGTTTAGTAGAGCACTGCACCGGTATCGCAGAGGCCATGAGTTCGACTCCCGCACAAGCCTGAATTTTTCTTAGGCAGGCTTTACTTTTCTACCACTTAAGTAGTCTTCATAACTGCGATAACCACTTACACCTTCAACCCAAAATCTACCTCAGCTCACCTGAACTGCAGCCATATAACTCCATTCTCAAAGCGAAGTTGTTTTCTACTGAAAAGGGCATCAGCATCACACTGACAGCTTTGGCCGGCAGAATCACTCGGTTGACCTGGATTGAATTACTGTCATAGTTTCCTGTAAGACTCTGTCAGAAATAGCATTAGATTGTTGAGGCCGGATTTTTAGGATTAGTAAAGGAGGTATTCTATGTTTGCAGAGCTATGGGCTTTTTTATTTTTGTTTAAAATATTTTTTAAGAAGAAAAAAGATAAATAACTCAATTAGTAAAACATCATTAGACACAGCAAAATTTTCCCACTCTTTTAAAGCTAGAAAGCATATAATATTTCACTGCAATTGGATAGTGATGCAGGGTGTGTCATACTGGCCAATATGAATACAGGGTGTCCCATATCAGCCAGTAATGGTCCATGGTAGCCCATATTAACGAATATTGGTACAGGGTCACCCACTTTGACCACTATTGGTCCAGGATAACCCATATTGGCCAATATTGGTCCTTGGACATTATCAGTTCCTCGAAGCTCACTCTTCGCTTCTCGGAACATGTCCGCGGACAAATATCCGACCATATGTTCGCGCCAAATGGAGAAATACTTATATGCATGCATATAAGTAACAGTTCCAGTGTGCATTTCAGCTTTTTTACAATAAATTCAGGAACCTGTTCAGCCTGTTCTTGGTTAATATCAATTCATTGTGTTGAATAATAAAACAATTATCCCGCTCAATCTTGTAGAATATCGCCTGATTAACCGCGGTTTTTCATTTTGGTTACATAAACCGATTGACTGACCAAAGCGCCAGGTGTTGGCAACCAACTGGTTCAATTTTTTTTAAATTTTGAAAATATTCGGGTGCCGCAACATTGTGATTAAAGTAGTAATTGTTGCTGCCTTTACACATTGCATGAAACTGGCTGTGTAACTTTGGAAAAAAGTACGTGTGACGAGATTTTAAAACATTAAGTTTATTAGAGAGTGGTTTATTATGTTTAATTACATTCGCTACGGAGCAGCTTTTCACAAATTATCTCCAAACGTTCACGTAGAAACTGACGATGTCCCGCGCTGTCTCGCTTTTGTTTGACGGTTTCTTTTGATCTATAAGTGCGGGAAATTGTAACGAAAATGGCACCTGTTGTTAGCTTAATTTTTAATTTAATTTGTTAAATTGAAATGTTATGTTGCCTGAGGCCAATCAAAATTTCCTTACAATCCTTTCAGCAACAAAATTCGTTTCTCTGAAAGGAGCTCGTCAAAAATAGGTTTTCGCGGATTAAATAAAAAACAAACACGGTAATCTCTATGGGTTTATCAGTCGTTTTACAGTTTAGAGCCGACTTAAAAATAAGAACATTCTTTGATTCTCCCTAACAAATCTGACATTCTTCCAATCTTTGTGTAGCTTTTTGGAAGTCAAAGTTATTTTGTTTGAAAATTAATTCATCGTAGTAGACTCACATTTTTACAGGTAGCACATTTCATGTATATATCACTTTTCCAGAACGACTTGGGGAACAATTTATTTTTATCAAAGTTACAGGGAGCCAGAACTCAAGTTTGACCAAGTCATCATCCGTGATTTGTGTCCACCAAAGTGCTAAAACTTCCCAGCTGACTTGTATAAACAACAAAACGAAAGAAAACAAGTATGACAAGAGATATTTGCGTAAACAAATTTATAGAAAAATATATAAAATAGTTTCTAAACTCGGTCTTTTGAAACTTTCAGGAGATTTTCTGGCATATGTTTTTCAGCCGCGTTTCAAGTTGTGATTTAACAACCCACTGGTATGTTGAGGTTAACGTCAAATTTAAATTTTAAAATTCTAATATGTGATAATGTTGCTTTGCAAAATATTTTGTCATTTCTCTGTGTGCTGCTGTGTATAAATAAGTTATGTTTGGCGGTTTTTATGTATGAACTTGCGGAAAACACTTGAAGAGGCGTGTACGAGTCCGCTTCTCACGTGTTAACATGAAAAATGATGCTGACGGGTATGGTTCTGAAGCCGCTGTTACACGGTAAAACGTTTAGCTGCAATGGCCCTGCAAAACAAGGTTCACTGGCGTTGTACCGTGTAACATGGTCCGTTTCGTGAAACTTTTTGAACTTCCGTTGCGAGACAAGTTTCACGAAGCGAAGAACCGCTTTCTACTTCTGCAACGGCCGCAACGATCGCATTGGTGATAAAAACAAGAGTTTCAACGTGTAACAACACTTCGTGAAGTCGGTCTCACTCGGTCTTATTACGCTTCGCTGAGAAAGCCAGTTTCAACGTTCCTGAACACGTTTCGACCTTTCGTGTTACACTGTCCAACGCTCGCTGAAACTTAATTTCCAGCGCCGTTACATCGGCATATGTTTTAGCTAAAAGTTTCACTCGACGCGTAACAGCGGCTTTACGAATTACACATCACCAGACCTTTTTGAAAGTGAACCATTAATTAACAATTCAGTCCACAAGCGCACGTTAGATATCTGGTGGTAGGAGCGCGGAGCGCCAAGGGAGTTGGCTATAATCATCTTAAATCCAACAATCGCGAGTGAAATAATTGTTTTATCTTTAAACGCACACAAATTTATGGATAAATCTTCCCTTCAAAAAAAAAAAAAACTGACGCGTACAGTTACCATACTTGTTGAGCATGGAATGAAACAATCAAAACTCTAGAATTGCATTATCCAATTAATGATCTCTTTTTTAATAAAGTTAGTTATATAGTGATACTATACATTGCTTGTCATCTTGGACTTAACATTTCATCGGAATACATAGCTGATCTTTCGTATGAACGCAAATTTAAACTCGCTTGGTGTGGGTTTTATAACAATCGAAAGAAAAACACGTAATCTCACTTGATTTCATTCAATTCGGATCTCGGTTAATTTAAAATAATAACAAATTAGAAAATAAACTTTAGACACTGCACTAAACTTACCTGGAGCTCATCTTTTGTATCCATAAAGTAGGAAAAGTCATCGTCATCTCCTTTACTATAAAGTAGCATATAATTCCACAGCCACTCTCTCACTAATGTGTCACCGTAACCCTGCGTTGCTATGCCAGTTATCACAAACATTTGCCCGAGTTCAACCTTTAACCAAGCGCTATCGGTTTTGTCGGGCGCGGAGCGAAATCCAGGAGGCCAGCTTGTCATGTTTAGCCGCGCTCTTTGCGGGCCATAAGTCTTAAAGTCGTTGTCATAGGCTGACGACGCATCAAGTTGGTTATCTTGAATTCTGCCATCGGAAATTCCCAACGGTTTGAAGCAGTTGGCTAAAAGTTTAACGTAAAAAGTAATGGTCGTAATTTAAGTGATTTGACAATGAAACGCAATCGATATCAATTGCTTTAATTAATAGAGTAGGAATCAGCTTACTTGTAATGTCAACGACTCTTGTCTTGTTTGCTTCTAAACTCCGGCATGGATGGAAGTTGAAAATAACAAGAAAGCTAAAAATGTTTAAGAAATCCATTTTCCGTCCGTACTCTGACTGCGGCCAAGACAATAGTGTAGCATGAATAAATGAGAAACAGCAAGAGACAGAGTTTTCAAAAGAAAAATTATTGACTTCTTTGAAACCATTGTTTTGACTTTGAAATAGGTGTTATGCTTACCATAATAAACCACTATGACCTCAACAGACGACTTTCAATAACAGTCCATGTTTCTAACTGCATTGTGAAACAAACAAACCTCTCTTCATAGAATATAGAACAGGGTAGATTCACTGTTCGATCTTTCTAGAAATTCCCTGGAATTTCTCCCTTTGATTGCACCCAGTGGTAGCGATTTCCTGTAAATTACCTTCTTAACTCCCTAACTTTGACATACTTGAATTAAACCGAACAAATTGCATTAAAAAAAAATAAATTATCAGATCTTTCTAGAAATTACCTTTGAATTTCTCTCTTCAGATTGCACCTGGTAGCAATTTCATGTAAATTATTGAACTAAAGTTCTCACTAAATTTGACAATTTGAATTGAACAAAAAAAAATACGTGGTTAATAAGTCCTGCATACATCGTTCCTTAGCATGTTGCTGTTTAAAAAGAATTTATCAACAAGGGTCGGTCTTTTTGCGAGAAATGTACCGTTTATAACGTCGACTTCACTGTACTTGGGAATTAATCAAATATTTCAATCAAGTGTGCACTGAAAATAGCTTCAAATTATGTTCTGTTCTGTTTAGCGATGTAAGAATTGTTATGAAAGTAACATGAAAAAAGATTAAATTGTTTTACAAATCACACGAGACAACTTGGCAGTTAAAAGATAACAACTTACATAATAATGTCAGTAATAATACTGCTACTTATGTACACTACTACTACTACTACTACTACTACTACTACTACTACTACTGCTAATACTACTACTACTACTACTACTACTACTACTACTACTACTACTGCTAATACTACTACTACTACTGCTGCTGCTGCTGCTGCTACTACTACTACTACTAATATTACTAATACTACTACTATTAATCTGCTGCTGCTGCTGCTGATGGTGATAATGATGAATGACGGTGTGACAGTGATATTGACCTGTTTTTCTATGAAGTGTTAACGAGACAGGATTTTGTAGTCGGGAAACGTTTGTGAGAGGGGCGTGAGTTGGGGGGATTAGCTCCGTGGCTGAGCAAGAGGCGTCCTGTAACCTTACCGGATCTTTTTACAAGTGGTGAACCCAAACTTTGTTCAAGAACATGGAGTTTATTGGAGATCTCCTCTCGTTTCGTTACAGGAACACCTCAAAACTCTTACTGTCAAGTTAGGCGAGTTTTGCCTATCGTCGCGATCGGCGTCTAAATTCGCCGGCAGCTGCATAGAATGCCTAGTGTGCCCGTTCCGTGGTTCGCAAGTCAACCAATCAGGTTGGGCGATTTTATCGCATGACTTTTCTAAATAGGAGACAACAACGATACTTGGAGCGAAAAATGTTTCTTTGCACGGCTATTCTCGTGAGCACAGCGACAAAACTCATGGGAGAACTTCTTCTCTCAATAACTGCTGCATTAAAGTGAACCAAAAATATCTAGACCTTATAAAATTATGAATGACGAGGAACATTCATAGATTGAGTTATATTATCCTGGAAGGGAACAGCAAGCCTCCCTCCCGGTGCGTTGCAGTTTTTTTTCTTTTTATTTCATTTCCATAACAAAGCCATATAATAAATAACTTATTAACCTCGTCCGTTCGGTCATTACAGAGAAACCTCAGACCTCGACCGCAGTGATACATCAAGGCCTCAGTCTGACATTTTCCTGTAATGACCTCACTCTTGGTTAATGAGTAGTGTCGTTCACGCGACCGTAGTTATTTTACTGAACTTGATCGAATTTAAGCTGTAAAAACACAGGCCGCTTTATTCCTGTGTTTGTGTTGTATGTGATGAACGAAGGCAAAAGTAGCAGAATAAAGCAATCCAACAGACCGAATGAGGCTGAAAATGAAAGGACGAAACTTCTTTTGACGATTAGAGCCCGACATTGTTGCTCAAAATAGCTGATCATATACGACGAAACGACGATGGTGATCCCAAATACAATTCGACGCTCATTCTACATAGTAACTGTCTTATCTCTTACTCAGATCAAAGAGATCTGGGTACGAGATTAGTAACTGCCCATACTTACTAATAGCCCATTCATTGTGTAAGCGCATGAATAAGAAAAAGAGACGCTGGATAATTTTTAAATTTAAAAACTTACGACAGCATCAACTAAAATGGTCACGACAAAGAGTGGCACATAATGCTGGCCTGTTTTCATTTGCCTTGCTTTGTAGTTTTAATATGACTCTGCTTTACAAGCCAGAATTATTTTTGTGACATTTTTATTGTTATACAGAATGAATATTTGTAAATTACTAACGGAATGATCATGCAGCCCTCAGGCTTATTTCTGTGGGAAAGTGATCCAACTCAACTGGATTATATTGGTCTATCCCGCTGGAAACTTAGTGAGCATAAATCTAAAATGTATGCGACGAGGTGTTTCAGGGAAAAGCGTGGGAAAAGTACGCACAATGTTGGAGGAGAGTGCTCTCCTATTTTATTTTTGTAATTGACAAATGTATTTATACGTAACTTTTCAAAGTGAGAATAATAAAGTTGTTGTTGAGGTAAGAACTGACTGTACTCAATTTTTTCCTTCTTCAAGTGAACATCAAAGCCCTAGTTAATTACGCCTCCCAGGAGTACGTCTATACCTTCCCTCGCCTGTCTCCCTCCACTGGTCTTCCCCCGCCCCCCCCCCCCCCCCTCCAATCCTCGGCTACACTTAATAACACAATCTCGTGAGATCTTTATCTATCATTCTAGTTCTCCTTATGGCCCTTGTGATGTTTCTTCTTCTTGCTGTCGTGATGTTTCTTGCCCTTTTTCTTGGATCCTTTGTCACTGCATGGATACGTTCCGCCGCAAGATGACGGATCCACTATGACTTGCTCTTGAGGGTAGGGCATCGGCATCGGCATCGGCATGGGCGGAGCAGGCATCGGCATGGGCATTGGAGGGGTGGCTCCTCCTTGACAAGGGGTTACTCCCGCCCCTCCACCAGCTGCTCCCCCTGCTACTGCTGCCAAGGCAGTCATCATCTGTTGAAGACACATGGCGGCATCTCCTTGGGCCGCACATTCCTGGAAGGCCTGGCATGCTGCACTCTGTTTACACACAAAATAAAAGCAATGACTCGCTTAAACTACTTTGCAACAACCTTGTTCTGACCTTATTCTAAACACTAAGGAAGCCAGACCGATCATTCTATGACCGGAGGGCGACATTTTTTTTGTTATCTTTGTTTCCATGAACCTAAGTGTTATAAGAAAAGAAAGTACAATTATTTCATGATATTTTCCCATCATCGAAACCAGCCTTAATTCTCTTCTTTTTGATATATGCAGTTATTCTTCACGAACACCTAAACGGAAACGCTACTAGAAAAAATGAATAATTATCGGACAAAAACTAATTGAGTAGTAATTCTATAACTTCCAATGAAAAATGGCTTGGCTGCCAATGATATTGTAAAAAGTTCTTAACACTGTTGCAACCACCGAGGTGATTACACTTCACCGAATTATTAAATAATATTTTGAAACGGAAATATTAATCAAACATTTCTTACAACGGCAGAGACAATGGGATTAGCAGAGGCTCCACCGGGTGGCGGTGGTCCCCCAGGGGGTGGGGGTGCACCTCCGGCGGGAGCAGGAGTGGTGGCACCCTCAGCAGGAGGGGCAGTTGTAGGTTCAGCACCGCTTCCGCTCTCTTCAGCTCCTGCAAGATACAAAGGCGTATTCACCGTATTTTGCATATGCGTGGTCATCGGAAAGTAATGGAAAAACCGAATCCTGTAGAGAAGTATCTGACCAGGTATAAATAGAAACAAAACAATAACAACAAGATGAAGAAACAAGACTAATTTCATGGTAGGGAACTTCAGTGTTTTGAAGGAAAGAACCATGCCTCTTCGAGGTCTCATATGTAACGCAAAAAGTTTGCAATCTAACCGGAGGAGATGATATTTATATTTATACTTATTCTTCTTAACGTCTTTATCATCATGTATCTTTATTATTATCACCTTGATCATCATAAAGGTTTCTGAACGAGGCTGCCTAACCGTCACATACGTTATAAGGTGCTTTACCCTTGCGTATGAGAAAGGGATCAGAAGACAGCATCATCATCACCATTATAGTCATTATTAAAGCCGTCAACGAATGAATGAATAAATGAACGAGCGGAAGATGAGTGAAGAAAGGGAGGGAGGGAGAGAGGAAGGAAGGAAGGAAGGAAGGGAGGGAGGGAGGGAGGGAGAAAGGAAGAGAGGAAGGGAGGGAGGGACGAAGGAAGGAAGGAAGGAAGGAAGGGAGAAAGCGGGGAGGGAGGAAAGAGAAAGGAAGGGAGGGAGGAAGGAAGGAAGGAAGGAAGGAAGGAAGGAAGGGAGAAAGCGGGGAGGGAGGAAAGAGAAAGGAAGGAAGGGAGGGAGGAAGGAAGGAAAGAAGGAAGGGAGGGAGGAAGGAAGGAAGCGACGAAGGAAGGGAGGGAGGGAGGAAAGACGATAAACTGGAGGTCCCGTCTCACAACTCTTCACAATTAATTCTGTGGGAACCCTGGCTGTGACCACCCATAGTGCTGACCTGTTCTATTCAGCAAGTGGCCGGCTTGGCGTGATATCCCCAATGGTAATGGCTTATCGAAGGAAGCTAAAAAGGCTTATCGTGTATGAGGACACATGCATAACAGCCATAAGTCAATGGGACTTTGCCGAGTGCTGAAATCATGTAGATGTACATGTAGATGTAGGGAGGGAGGGAGGGAGAAGGGAGGGAAGTAAGGGAGGAAGGAAGGAAGACAAGAATCACCTTCTTCGGCGGGTGCCTCTTCTTCTGCTGGTTTTTCTTCTTGACGCTTCTCACGTTCATCCTAAGAACAAAAACATGTCGGTCATAACAATTAAACGGAAGATTCATAGGTGATACGTGTCCACACTAGTAACGTTTCGGTAGTTTGATTGATATAGTGAAATATATATATATCAAAAGACACAGACACAGACGTTTCAGGTACATGTATATGACCCTTCTTCAGTGTGGACAAATGCTATGCGGTTTAATTATAATCACTCATCAAACCATATTTAGACCGGCGAACGAACGAACCTGCCATCCATTGATTCTCTTTCATAAAAGTTGGACCCGATAGATTTTTTCTTTTGAGTCTCCGTTTTTGCGCAGAAAGCAGACCTCGACATTTGGAGGCAGGAAAACTTTCGTGTGACCTCTCAACACGTCACTTGTTCAATTGTTAGTGAGTGACTGTCTTATTGAAATAAATGAACTACTCCAGAGACAGGGAACCCAGACTGGAATTATCTAAGAACAGCGGCATAGAAAAATATCTAGAATTAAAGCCTAATGCCTCTTCTACAAAATCCGGAGGGTGCCTAAGAGATTAACGTGCCATATGGAATTAAAAATTAATGGGGAGTAGTCGCTGTTTCGCCGTTTTTGGCTAGTTTCTTTATTGTTTTGTCTTTCCACTCACAATATTTCAAATTTAACGCTGCGAGCAATGCAAAAGGTCGCGGATGCGTCACAGCGTTTTACGCGATGATAACAGGGAGCTGGTGATTAGTGATTGGTGATTTCAAGAGTAGAACTAAGACTGGCTTTACTCAAGCTGAAAGAAAATTAAATTTACTCAACGTCCCATGCAACATTTTATTCGAGATGTATAACGCATCGCAGGGATAAACTGTAAGTTGTGAAAAATTGATGAAATCTCAACTTTAAGCAGTTTCCTAAGAATCTTTTCAAAAGGTAGCCCTTAGCTGCTATGGGTTTTTGACCACAAAGTGCATTTAGGTGATGAGGTTCAATTTGCACACCAAATGGTTATCAAAGCTTATAGCTCAGTAAAGAGGCAAATCTTGTGATCCAACTTTAAAACACATTTTATAGACCTGCAAGCAAGCTAAATCAATGAACGTTTAACAATATGAAGGTACGTGCTTGGAAACACATCTACTACAACGTAAGCGAACATACACCTAGATGCTTTTTAAGGAGGCTGGCGCTACCCTGGTTAGACAGTGAACCGAATTCTCGGTATTCCTGTGGCCACTGTTACCTCACCAACTCAGCTAATAAAACCAAATATTTGCTAAAACGTTAGTGATGAGAGAGTAGCGACGTTAATTTAGTTTTTTTTAACTTATATATTAAGAGTGCGTTGATTTTCGATTTTGAAGTTTTTGTATTAAAATGTTTTAGAACGGTTTGAAAATTTTTACCACCCTGACGTGTAATTTTTCTCTCCAATGGACCGTTTCTTTGAGATATGAATCTGTCAATCTATTTGTGAAAATGAAATAGATACTTTGAATGAACTTGAACGATGTTTCCTCATCATGAAAGAAACAAATTAAACAGTTCCATATTTGACACAGTGTATGAAAGGACTCAATTGAATTTACTCGTGGTCATCTTACGATTCTCGTTGAATAATCTTTTAAGGCTGTGGCTTTCACAAAATTAGGTCCTGACCAAATCACATTCGCCGTAGACAAAAATTTGATACTTTTGTGTATCCCGAGTCATAACCCGAGCAATTGACTGGTTAATTATTTTATCAAAACAGTTGTAGCGTATTCGTGAAATATGTTTTATAAACACCGCTGAAATGAACGACGTTATATTCTCAACAAACAAACCATTGCTTGTTGCACTAGAAGTTGAAAAGTGTTTCACTGTATTTATTGTGACCCTACCTCATACGAAGGCCGTGAATGACCGACAAAGAACAACGCGGACAGGACGAAGAGAAGGAAAAATGGCTTAAACTCCATGATGTCAACTGCGTATGAGTGAATGATTTGTATGTGGCCGAGTTTGGATCACAATTGAAGATTCGCAAAATGCTTCTCGCATGAAATAATTATGTCCTTCAAGTGAACGATGTCACAGGTGCAATGACACGCGACTAACGCTTTCTACGGGTGTACCTAAAGAGTTTTAACTGGTGCCTTATATTATTTGAAAGCCTGTCTTTGTTTTATGTCGTGGAGTCTTTCCTTCACGGGCGAGTTCACAAAATGTCACATTTTCGTTTTGTTTTCTCCAATCGCTTACATTGTATAAAGGTGTATGTCATTATGTGACATCAGAGGAAGGGCATGCGTTTTGAAAAAGGGAACGATGATCCGTGAGGAGGTGTGTTCTTTCTCCTGGTCTTTAATAAGGAATAGCTTTTGGTCGTTCCATTGCGTCACGTGTTATAATTTTCCTTCACAGGGGGTCTTGTCCAGCGTGACTATATTTTGCCCTCTTCTTCGCTAGATATTCGCAAAAGACGACGAGTGAGAATTCAGTTCAAAGGCACGTGTGGCTTAAAAATAAAATATTGCTTATTCCGCAGTCTTAGACAATTGAGATCTCTCGATCGTTTTAAGCAACAGTTAAACTTTCATTTTTATTAGTTTTGGGGAGTTTTTACATGAAAGCTGGCGCCAGTTCACACCGGGATGACTACTTGATTTCGTATCGCCTTTACATGATTAGTGCTGCTAGAAGAAATGGGTCTCATTTCTCCTCATCCTCGACTTTGCCATCTTGGATTGAGGAAAATTACACATGCGATACCCGTTTCAGTCTACCGAGAGACCGATTTCATACTGAAACGAGTGGTTGTTCTTCGCTTACATGATACCGTTGCGAGATTTCGTGCCGGAATGAAACTCTCGCCCCGGTACAGCAACCGGGGTGAACTCGCGCCGGTATGACTCGTTGCGATACGACATTTTCTGGTGGTATCATAAACCAATACAGAGCCACTGGAGGGAACCGAAGGTGAACTCACTCTGGTTCCCACATATGGCTCTGTATCCGTTTACATGATACCACCAGAAAATGGATTGTACATGGATGCATCAATATTTCTCACGCAAACTAAGACACCTCTACATGTTGTATCGCGGTGTAATGTTTTGGCAGCAAAACGACTCATAGTCAAAGCTAACAAATTTGTTGTGCTTCCCATCAACTCAAAGGAACGATCAACGTAAGGACTATGGCGTGGGAGTTAGGTCCGGGCGTTGTTTTACGATCGCGATCGTGCGACTGCTAATCAAATGACAAAGTAAACGGTCTGATGAATAAGAGACAAAAAATTACCACTTTTCATGGTCGTTTACCCGTCTTGGTTAAGTTATCATTGTTGAATTCACTTAGAAAAAGTGACCTCGACGTATTAAAGAGCACGTCTCTCGCAAGAGATCAATAATTTCGATTCCGACCCCATTAAATTAGTAGTTTCTGCTAAGCCCCCGCTTGTTGACTTTGTATTGTCCGCAAGAGAAAGAGACGGGAGCAGTATCAGGTGTGATTCTAGAGGAACCGCAATATACTCTTCCAGTTTTCTGGAAAGCCACCGAAAATCACAAAATTTCTATCAATTTAGGTGTGGTTTCTTCACACCCTTCTCACAGCGTCTGTTAGGCGTAGATTTCACCTTTTCTTTTTTTTGTCCGAATAAGATCAAATGCGGTGTCCGTGTTTCGGCAAGCTGGAGCCTTCCCTCTAAAACTGGATTTTTGCACAACTCATGAGAATATTCTTCTGATCGATTTTGTTTGTGAGCCTTAACAAACATACAATAAAGATTACAGTACAGACACTGTTACTAACTATTGGATACTAAGGACTACACTCAAGCTACACTAAACTGTCCCACTGAACTGGGGTTAAGGTTAATGATTCAAGTTGTTCTATTTTACAAAAAAAATTAAGGCATCTTGGCTACACGATCTCTTATTGGTTACAATATTTTACACGAACTTATTTTCATAAATTAAGTAAGACGTAAGAAGTAAGATCTATTGATTTAAACAGTGCAGAAACTCCATCTGTTGTTGCAGTTCATTTGGGTTGTATTCTTCGATTTCACTCACGTGACAAGGCGGCCATGTTGGTGGTCAAAACAATAGATCGTTTTTAGTCATGTGACCAGCGGCCATATTGGTTCAATGAAAGAAAGTATTCCATCTAAACAGAGTTCAATTCCCAGCGGGTTAGCCTTGTGCAACCAACATGGCCTCCATTCCTTTGTTTTTGTGCACCAACATGGCCGTCCTGACATCATGTAAAAACGATCTATACAATTTTGTTTTGCAGAATTTGCATAAAAATAAAGTTTAGTTGCCAGCGGAGAGACAGACTATTGTTCTTGACCATCAAGATGGCCGCCATGACGCCACATGCAATCCAGCAATACATTACATACAGAAAAATTACCAGCTGCGGAGACTTTATCAACTGAAACAATTCTCGCGTCTTGGTCTTTGATTTTGATCGATTTAATTGATCAATTTAATTGTCCCTCAACCAGATCATAGCTTATTTGTGATGGCGATATTAGGTTGTGAATACTTTGAAAGAATTAGTCAGAGACATCAAAATAAAATAAAAATTTGGAATGTAATTAAGGGTTAACACGTGATAACAACGTAGAGACGACCAAGAAAACGAAATTAATAGTACATTGTCCAGAATTTATCACGTTTTAGCAATTAGACCTCTTAACAACGACAAATATATTTTTAAAATAATTTGATGAGCTTTTTTTATCACTTTCTTCCAGCTATAAAAGTAGTTGAGGACTGACTGATTTTTGAAGAACACTTCGCGAACATGGCTCATAAAGAATTATGTTAAGCCATAGTTAATCCACATACATGTATATTAACTATGCTTAAGCCAAAGGGCGGACTTGCCCTCTTTGTTTTCGCCGTTAATATACAAAGGCTCGTTCACTTGGATTCCCTTTTTGTTCTACTCCACCCAGTGACAAGAAATAATACGTGAAAAAGAAATGACATACGAACTGACACGATTTCACTCTTACTAGCCAACAGACGGGATGCCTTAAGTTGGTTGGCGATTCAGACGAAATTCCTATCTGTATGTGGTAATGTGTATTACGCTTTGCAAACTCGCAGTTCTGAGTGCAAATGTCTGAAGATGAAACTGTTTGGAGTCGCTCTTCCGTGCGAGCTGCTTCTTGAAAAGTCCTTGGAGATCTTCTGAACAGTTCTGCTTGTCTCAAATGAAAGAACTTTACAAACTGAAATAATTAATGGGAGATATCTCGTCAACGTCGACTTTTCAAAGTTGCTTGGCTCAGGACACTACAAACTGATTTGATTTGATGTTTATATTTCGAAGGTTCTAGGTAACTATAAAGCATCGCAGAATTGTTCTATTTGCGGCGATGTATAATTGATTATTCTAAATATAATTACCTTACAATGGATAAAGTTTGAATATATTAAGGATGTAGAGTCTAACTGTCTGGTAATTATTATAATATGTAAAACAAATATGCACCGCTTTCAATGTTTTGAGCACTGGCAATGTTCCTGAAACTGGCGTGCGTGTGTTTAGCTAGTTCGGTGTTTTGCTTTCAAATTTGCCCATTGAACTTTAGAGAAACTGTGAAAGCTTTTTTTTAAAAAAACTTTCGAGTAGTTGAATATTCTTGATTTGCCTTTTTTTTGTTAATGGGAATTTAGACATTAGTTACGGGTTAGTTTGGTCGACTGACCAACTTAGTTTGCGTCCAAGGAAGCCAACCAGAACGCAGCCAGTGAAGCGTAGTGTTTTCTTAAAAACCGAGTAGTTGCTTGGAGCAGACAATGGGTGACTTTTCTCTCGCCATGCATGGTTTCCGTGTTCCTTGTCTTATCAATTAATCCAAAAGCACTGATTCATTCAATAGCTATTGGCAGTTTCACATGTAGCTACAAGTCAAATTTATGCTGGTGGCATACGTGTAATGTTGACAGTAAAAATTGTCGTCGTGTGGAAAGCTCGATTTCCTAGTAATCGGAAGTTCATATTGTAATTGGAAATACTTTAGCAAAGAACAAATTCGCATCTTTTCTTGCAACCACGTCTCTCGACCTCCTGTAACGTCGCACTTTTCAAGAGATCGCGAGGAGACAGCAAGAAATAATCAGACACGGTAAGTATGTATTACCATGATAACGAGTGCTAATTTTTAATTTATCGTTTAAATGAGCTCAAAAAGCTCAGAACCTTTACCAGAGACAAGTGTGATTCAATTTAATTGAAATAGAACTGATGTGCTGCTTCGACTCACCGCTTAAGACCATAAGGGGTACAGTAAGACTAATCAGTACATGTCTGATAGTTCTTATATGTTCTGGAATACACGTACTCTATATTCTCCACTTTTGACGAGTAATCTCATGGGATAGTTAAGGAGCATTAATAACTTGATTTCTCTCAGCTTTTCAGGCAAACGCTCTGATTGCCCTAGCGTAATCTTGTTTACTAGTCCCCCATTGTGAGATCTGCAGCCAGGGGTGGGACTGTATATAACGGGCCAGACGAAGAAGTACGATCTTTAGTTTATACCAACGAGGGTCGACTACATTTGAAAAAAGACATGGAACTATTTTTTTTGCCCGATAGATCAAAACTGCAGGATGCACGCGTTTTTTGGAAACTTTGGTTGTCATCAACACGGCTTATTCATTCGCTTCCCTAATCAATGCTAACATCAATTAACCAGGCTGAAAACAAGGTCTGCATGGGCTTGTAAAGCGGCACCAAAACCGAAACTTATTTAAAATGACAGGGCGTCTTTTGGTCTGACATATTGTCTGAATTTGTAGAAAAGATTTGACACCCACATCAAAAGTCCCTAAGATTGCGCCCGAGGATAAAATACTATGGAATTTCACTGAATCTTGCGCGGCCTCTCTCCCAGTTTCTGCCTTCTATATGATATCTATCCCGCATTTGGGTAATAACAAAAGCCATTCAAGAAAGCTTAATTTTAAAACTTCTAGTTTTGCTCAGTCTTAGGTTTTACGTCTTTGTTGCCTCAGTTCATCATTAAATCACATCGTTCGCAAACAGAATGGTGCTCACTAGACTGTCACCCAGGTTTCTTTGTTGTTCGTTTAAGTGGACGGTGACTGTGCTCACTAATGCATTCTTGCCCTCTGTCAGATGGTCGGAGTATTAGACATTTACATTAATTTTTGTTCACAAATAAGTCGAGTTCTAAAAGCAGAAAGGAAGCCCCATACCAACTGCAGACAGAACTTTTATGAGCATTGTTAGAGCCAACGGAGGACAGCGGGGCGGTTCTTTAGTTTAGGTGTTTGCAAACGCCATCTTCCTTTGAAAATATTCGCTTAAGTGTATATTATTGTCATTCACACATCTTGAAGTGGTGGATTCTTACTAGTATGACACCAAACCTATGAAACCGTTTGGCACAGTAAGTAAGGTCTATTTACCTTTCTTGTCTACGTGTGATCACGAATTTAGACACCTAAAGTATCCAATAAGTTGTTATTAGGTGTAAAGCCAATCCTCTCTATTAAAACGTGTTTACGAGATGTTGATAATAGATTAACGAAAACTTATCCGAAATTTTAATATATTTTAAAAGGCTCACTCAACCACCCAGAATCTTCACTATTTTTTATAAGAATATTGTTTTTCCGGACAAGGCTGAATATTCAGTTTTTCTGCCGATTTTAGGATAAAAATATTCTTGTGTATAGTCTTAGATTACGGTGTATGAAGCCTGATATGAAGCCTGATTTGACACCCCGGCCTCCCTGCAGAAAAGTCGAACATACGGCTAGTACTAGTGCGTTTTTTTTTAATTGTATTGTACTTACAAATTTGCACCACACAAACTTGTATTGTGAATGATATATGTATTCTTTTCCAAATCTCAGCCTCGGGGTTAATCTTCAAAGTTCACAAATTTCAGCTTCGTATTCTTATAAACTCTTCGTATTCTCATTAAAAAAGAGTGGACTGGAAATTCTCTTAAGGTTAGTTAGCATCGTTTTCACAGTTGATGACGGCATTTGCATAAATATTAACCTTTTAAATTGTCGATTGTAGGGCGGTCCGTCGCCAAGAACACGCAGAGGGAAAAGATGTCATCTTCTCGAAATGAAGCTGAATTAATGGCCTTTATGGAGGCTGTTGTCAACGAGGAGTGTAAAAACGCGTTTACCTCTAATGACCATGAACGTCCTACCGTGTGGAGAACGGGACAACAAAATGGTATTGACTGCCCCATAATATTACAAAACGTTTACTACACATCGACAGAGAACCCAAGACAGCCTTTTCGGTACACAAGCCGAGGAGAAACTGAAGACAGCAACCACTCGTCTGAACCCGAAACCACAGTTTCTAGAGTGACGACTTCGGTTGGAGTGTTCTCAGCTAAACCTCTTCAAGAGAATGAGTCAGCTAGCGAATATGACAAGTTGCAAGAATCTTATGGATGTGATCCATGGTGCAAGGTTAAATCGAGTGTTGAAAATTCAAATGATGAGTCTACAGTGACATGTTATCACTCGCGTGGAAGACCAAACACGATAACTATTGTTCGTGGTTTAACCGACTTGCAAAGTAATGCCGACTCTGAATTACACCAGTTCCACATGCATCCCAAGAGCCTGACCTCTGCACCTACGAAGTTGGGACGATACTTCCAACCGCACCCTGATTCCAAGGAGTGGATAGGTAATGCCTGTCTTCGGAGGAGCATGAATGGATTTACAGAGGAAGTTCAGGTTGCTGAGGGCAAAAATAGTAATGTACCGCAATATGAGTATCATGCCGATCAATCCCAATTCACCGTCAGCCAAACCTGGTGTGAGGGCCCTACTTCACCATGCGCATCAAATCATAATTCCGTAGCAAACCCTTCGCGTCCTCTTTTGTCTGCCAAGACCACTTCGCCAAGATTGAACATCCAATTCATTTTGGACAGCGAGGATAACCCGCCTGATATTCAAGAAAGACCGTTTAAACTACCATCACCAACCCGTCTGTATTCTGACGGAAGAGACTGCGGTGCTGATATATTCACAAGGGAAAATATGAACAGTTTGCATGACGAAGAATGCATCTTTACCTCCAGATTCACAAGTAATCCGAATGACAACCATAGCCCACCAATTGAGTTCTATCAGCATGCTGTCAGTCGGAAGCGAGGCGGAGCACGTGATACGTCGGTCCTCTCGGAAGAAGCGTTGATCAAGAGGGCTTTGATAACAGTGGAGAAAAGCACCTCTCTCTGGAGAGGTATTGAATCTCCTATTCAAGATCCCGCCACGGATGAAGCAAAACAGATGAAGCTAAACAACGACGATCAGGGGCTAGCCGTTACAAAAATCCACACGCTCTTCACTAAAGAGGTCCAAGCAACGTCGTTTCCCTTAGCTTACCAAGATGCCGAAAGGTTTGTAAAGAAGTCGCAGAAAATGGCTTCGTTATCTTCCATACCAACATCAAATCGCGGGGCTTGTTCTTCAAAACATTGTTTCTCACAGATAGCGTCCGTTAGCAAAAAGTCAAAAACCAAAGAAAATCTTCACACTGGTCCGAAACGTCTTGTGCATAAGCGTACAATGGCGCCCGCATCAAGTACAATTTTCCCGAAGGAAGGCACTGTGACAAAGGCACCAAACACGGGATTCCCTGTTTCCCAAAAACACCCACATAGTTTGACCACAGACGTTTCCAAGTATGGCTTTAAGGGGTGCTCGAGACGATTGAGTAAAAGATGTTATTTAACTTGTCATCAAGGAATTCAAACAGAAGAGAAGCAATTTATTTGTCCTTGGAAGTGCTGCGGAAGGAGGTTCAAACGAGGCGATGAACGGGCTCGGCATTATAGAAGTCACACAGGGGAGAAACCTTACCAGTGCCCAAGTTGCGCAAGATCTTTTGCTCGATCAGATCATCTAAAAAATCACATGCGAAAAATACATTTTATAAGTGACTGACTGATTGTATTCTATGACTTCTGCAACTGCAACATCTGTAGCGCGCACTCTGGCACCATGTAAAAAGATGATGACATACAACCCTCTCAAGTCCACAGTGCCCACACCACGTATCGTGAGCGACAAGTTGCAGGTTTAATGGACAACTGAAAGCGAGCGCAATTTGTATGTCGCAAGCGTAAGTTTGTCCCAAACAACAAAATCGTACCATCTAAATTTTCCTGAAAGGAGAGTAGCATATAACAGTTACACTTCCTTGTTTCACTTGGTCGCGAGCGCAAAGCCGATAGTAACGAATCCGTGAGCCAAACGACTCATGAGGTCTCCCGAGTCACCAGTTCGCTTCGTGACTCGCGCCCGTGTCAAAAAAAGACAGCCTTCTCGTAGGCTAAGTATGCAAAAGAAGCTAAAGTTACTAGACCTTAACACTCCCAAGCTCTCACTGATAAAGTTTGATCAGTACTGAAGGAATGATAATCCTCAGACCTGTGAACAATTCTATTTACGGGCTATGCGGGATTATATTAAGACTGAAAGGAGCTGATGATTTGGCATGTCTGTCCCTAGTTTGTTCAGTACACGAGGAGATCAGATAGGGGAATAATAAATAATAAATAACATTTTGCCAATAAAATATAAAATAAAAGGTAGATTCATGAGAATCGCTGTAAAGGTTGCTTTTCCTGTTTACGACTTTAGGTACACACATAAGTGGCAGCCCTTGATCATACGAGCAAACGAAAGCGGATGCTTTATAGAAGAAAAAGTAAGAGCATGAAACCCTGGTGACGATACAGTGTCGACTGACTCGAAGCTCAGTCAATCGACATTGGACAGTTTGATCCCCAATTACTATGATACAGAATGCAGGTACGACATAGAGCAAGAGAAGCTTCCGCATTCTCGGCCATCATGCAACAGCGTACCGTGATATGCAGCAACTGTGACTGCTCGCCGCCTGCTCCAATACAGCAGACTGACCTGATTTCCGGCGCAGCCCAACGTCTTTCGAGACAGAAGAAAACGAACAAGAATTATTAGCTTTTTAAAAGTAATTGATAGATGATCAACGGGTGATATCTTTCTGGATAATTTACGCACTAAAGAACTTACAAAAAGAAAGAGACTGCTCGCAGATTAAGGAGAGTGATTGCGCAACGCTCAAGTCAGACAGCCTGTTATAATAATAATAATAATAATAATAATAATAATAATAATAATAATAATAATAATAATGATGATGATGATGATGATAATAACAATCTATTTACTAAATATAACATTAAAATGATCAAAAGCGCTTTACATGAATTTAAAAATAGATATAAAAAATACAGCAACTATACTGAATTAATAAGAAATATCTATAAAACCTAATACTAAAAGTACAAAATTGACCGCCCCCCAAGAAAAAAAATGAATAAAAACAACTCTAAAATTAGCTAATATGCCATTGCTAAAAATTACTTGTTGTAAGCTAAATTAAAAAGATATGTTTTAAGTTTTTCTTTAAAATGCTGAGTGATGTTACTTCCCGAATATTTGCTGGAAGGCTGTTCCACAGTGTGGGGGCAGCTGCATAAAAAGAACGAGCTCCTAATATAATGTGGATAGCATGCGCCCCTTAGGACGCTCTAAAAATAATGAAGAATTTGATCTAAGGGAATAAACAGAACACGACTTAGTAGATACTAAGTTAGTAATATAGCTAGGTGACATATTATATATAGCCTTAATTAATGTAATGATTAAAATTTTAAAATAGATGCGGTAAAACACAGGTAGCCACTGAAGGCTATATAAAGCTGGTGTGATATGATCATACTTCCTAAACACCGTTTTAACAAAGGATTCGACTCAGGACGAATTGACCTGAAAGAGTTCTGTTCCTGTACTTGTGACGAAAAATTAATCAAAAGCCATTGCACTAATATGGTGCATTCTACCAACGTGACCGTTAACTAGAGGTGAACACAATAAAAAGATAACTCGTTGAGATCTCGGAAAAGGGGATCACGACTACTTGACATAGGTGACTGTGGTGTGTTCAGTTTTAGACCAGAAAACAGCAAAACGGCTTTGTAATAATACAACACATGAACCGGTTTTATTCGTCCTCTTTGCCGCTCTCTTACGCCCGGTTTTTCTGTCCTAGCATCCCATAATATCAAAATCCTTATTAGGATAACAGTATACACACTATTTCCGTTTCTGGTATACCACAGTGACCGCTTAAAATACAGAATTACCGTTGGGGAAACGATTTCCGGGACTTTGCGGTAAGATCGCGTAATACAGGTTCGCTTCCAGTCGTATAGGTTTGACTGTAATATGGATTCACCATCCGGAAAGTAACAGGTGAATAATAAAGCGGTTCAATTTACCGCACAGTTTACTTGAAGTTTGGAAAAATATAGCGCGAGATCAGTGCATGATAAAATCGCATGGCAGCGAACCCCCCATGGAGAATACACTTCTTCAGTCCCTTTCTGGATAACAACAACACTGTGAAACAGGCGTCGAGAGAAGAAAAGAGAAGAGACGGGGGGCTCCACGTTTAAGAATTTTTTGCAATAACATGAAAAGATTGGCAGTAATAATCCATGAAAATGTACTGGAAACAGCATAAGCAGCCCAGTTGTGGTGTTACATCAAAAGTTTCTGTGAAAAATATTGTTTAAAGCTAGAATTCCAACCAACCGAATAGGAAGGCTTTATTTGGCTAGAATATTAATATTTCCACCGCTATTTGGATCGTTTGAATTCTTATCTTTGTCACGCACGGCGGGCCACGACTGCGCTTCCTGTGGTTTGCGGAAAAAGGAGTGAACCATTCTCCCCAGTCCTTCACACACCTCTGATTTTGCGTGGCAGCATAGCTAACGTACTGTGAGTTTCACACAATGGTAATACAGTGTTATTATATATTTCTTTAATTCTTTACACAAGCATGTAAATGAGATGGACGGCTATTCTGAAGTATCTCCAATTCTTTAAATCTAGTTTACAAGAGTAAACCGTCGTAATTTTTGGACATTTTTTGCTGGAATCCTTATGCTGTGGCTGACAGCTTCCGCCATAAGCATAATTTTACCATTAGTCGAGTTGCGAACATTTCCGCCCATCTCAACACTGAGGCCTAAGTACTTACCAACGGACTTGACCTTGGATTGAAAGTTTTGCGAGGGGAACAGATCGAACAGGGCGCGTTTTCTGGTCAAATTATATCTTCACCACCTTCAACAACTTACGTAAGCTTATGTCCTGTTGTTAGACTTATAAAGCAGTATAAAACAAATTAAGAAAACACAAAACAAGGGCTGATCATACTACGTAG
>OX419342.1:5313211-5358211 GCA_948470475.1 Galaxea fascicularis | reverse complement strand
TCTCAGTTCGTTTAAGTGTTCCACTTCAGTGTGTTCAGTTTTGGTGCCCATAAGTCAAACAATAATGTTTTGTGGTTCCAGAAAATACCCGCCTCACACCCCCTAAGGTTTTTGGTTTCCACCTCCCACACCTCTGGAAATTCCAATTTAGCTCCATCCTTTTTTTCAAAAAACCTTTTGCAGATTCTTTGCTCGCATATCGTGTTTATTCCACAGATTTTAGAGCAAATTAGAGACTGCTCGCAGTCTAGAGCTAACTGGGAACTGGCACTAATGGTGACAAACATAACACCAAATGACTTCCATCATTTACCATGATGGATCTGGTATTTTATTGGAATTAATGACCAAAGCCATGACAAAATCAGGCATGATACAAATTATTATTTTTTATTTTTTTGTCATTGCATAGGATATATCCCTGGATGATTTGAGGGAAGAGCTACCGTCTCATCAGCCTCGGTATCCATTTTATCGTGTTTTGTTTTTTAAACTTCCTACTCGGCCTTTTAGTATAATTATTGTAATAATATGTAAGTACAGTCCTGGCAAAGGAATGAGCTGTCTAGTGGGAAGGGTTTTCCACAATTCTTTTATTACTAGATAAGCAGTTATGGCATTGCTGATTATGACAGTATACACAACATGCATCAGCTGAAGATAAACCTTGATTACTGTAAGCACCAGAATACTACCAACCAGTGAGGGTTAAGTTGCTTGAAGCATGGTTAGCGCTAACCCCAGGGCCTATAATCTTGATTACAACTGACAAAGATGATTGAATGGAGGTAAAGATCAAATCCCCCAAAAAACAACCCTGGGCCAAAAATTGACCTCCAAAAAAATCCATGCTGAATCTCTGAGCATTAAAAATTTGTAGAACTACATGGCCAGGATACATGGACTTTACCCCTGGGCATTACTACAGATCTTCAGATCGTTTTAAATACCCCAAAAGATCCCTACTTAAATCAGGCCACACATTGAAATTTTCATACCCAAGCAAATGCCAGAATCAAAAATTTCAAATCCAAAAAACCCCTTTGATCATTGCTGTCACTTGAAATCTGGAGTACCCCTCTGGGATGGTTAAGTTAATCAAACCTATAGGTTGTCATGGTAGTTAACCCAGGTGTTTGCTAACCACGCTTCGAGTAACTTGGTCCAGTTGGTTAGTAAGAGGAAAACCAACATGCAAACTGAACTTGTAGGTTTGATAGGAAGCTGATAACTAAGGAAAAATTAAAAAAAGATGAAAGTGTTTCTTCAATTACACATTAATCCATTAACTACCATGCTGGCCAAAACTGGCCACACAGATTTGCATTCCATCCCTACTTCCCAAGAGAGGACCTTTTTGTGTCCTGTTGTCAGGAAAGATAAACCAATAAATTATTAGAATCCATGAACTGTGCATTCTCAGGTTTTTAGCAGACGTACTGGTATACAAGTTGTCATTTTTTATTCACCCTCTTACAAAGCACTTGATAACTGAAATATCACTCATGCTGTTATCAAATAGAAATGGAAACTGCAACTTTTAAAAAGATGATGACATTTTTTAATAAGACATGTTTCAATGTATCCGACATCATCACTGAGTTACACCCACTCAAATATGTCATCAATTTTTGTTACTTCATCTTAATTAATAATATGCATGTTTCGTTTCAAGCATTTTGTTACTGGTGATGATGTTGGATACATTGAAACATGTCTTATTAAAAAATGTCATCTTTTTAAAAGTTGCAGTTAACTTTCTACTCTGTCGACCATTTTAATAGAAATGCCAGTCAGACCTTCTCATGGTTCCACTCACCTGGACGATCCTACTTTACTTGGTTATAATCATGATTTGTTGAATTTGTTTCTTAGCATCATAAATTTATTTTAATAGCTATGTGCTGTATAGCCACGTCCTCAAACATGATGATGGAAGAATATCATATCCTTTTGTTTTCATATTCATCAGTCCCCAAGGCAAGTACATTTCATGTAGCATACACAGCAGCTGAGATGCTTCATTTTCATTTACCACAGGAAGCACAAAAACCCTGATCTTCCATGACTTGTTGGGTGTTGATGAGCTGGGGGCTAACCACCCACTCTCGCAAAAACCATGTTTGGTTACAGAAAGACCCCCAAAGGGGTTGAGGGCTCCACAGCATTTTCTTTAGGGATTTAATGATCGGGCTCCGGGCTCCATGGCAAACAATGGGCGATTCCAGAAAATATCCATACCTATACCACGGACGGCTTTTAGGATTTCTGAAGGGGAGGGGGTGTTCTTTGAACTGGAATTCTGAAGAAATGGGGGGTATTTACGATTGGAAATCCAGGTTTTTTTTATAGCCAAATTTAGACTTAAAAAAAGGTTGCACAGCCTGGCCACACGCAGTAGGTTTTTCTTGTCGCTGAAGAGTAAAGCTTGTCGCCTGGCGCCGCTAGATCACAGCCTCAGGGAGGCATAAATTCATTTCGTTTGTTCATTTAAACGTTGCCAAGTCGAAAATGTACCTCAAAAAAAAACCCCCGGAAATTCCAAAGGGTAGGGGGGGGGGGTTAAAACATGGAAGCCGTCCGTGGTTGGGTATGGATATTTTCTGGAATTGCCCAATTCAGGGCTCTGGGGCTTGAGGGATCCCCCCTATAGTGATGAAAATTAAAAGCATCTGACTGTATGCAATAGGGAACTCCTTTCTGGATGTTTTTTTTTTCTCCTTTGTGGTTTATAGGTCTATTTATGGAAATTTGTTGGGTCTTTAGATGCCTTGGGAACTAATACAGTGTACTCCAAGAAAATGAATCATATGATGCAAAATGACCTAGAAAAGAATTCAGATAGGAACTTTTAATTAGTCTTTTCCCTTACAATATTTTTTATAATATGCAATGGCCACATGCTCATTGGGCTCAAGCTGTGATTTTACGCAATTGTGTTTTTCATGGCAATCAAATGTAAGGAATGTATCTTTTGTTTGAAGCAGTGGGAAAAGTGTAGTCCAATACTTTGTCAGTGATGGAAAACTTCATCCTCTTACAATGTAGGGTTACCCTCAAGCATGTTAAGGCATGGCTCATATCCAGTACAGACCACCAGAAAGAAAAAAACGTTTTTGATCTAAAGCAACGTTGTTTTCATCCCAGGGGGAGCCAGAAACCTACCCCAAACAAGATTTGGTATCCTTAAATTTCTTAAGGTGTCTTTATGGTGTTCACGTGACTTGTGACGTCACAAGCCTGCTTAAGATGAATTCTAAAATGGGCCAAGGATAGGGAGGTATCACGAAAAACTAACCATACGAAATATTTAACCACTTTCTAAGGCAACTATTTCTGTCCTGAATGGATGAACTCCTCAATTATATAAGGCTATATATGGAAAGATAGAAGGTCACGCGACCTTTTTTACGTAATAACTTCTTAGCTTAATATTTTAGGCGGCCATTCAGGACAGATTCTTGCAGGGGCCATTAGGACAATTGTAAAAATACTAAATTTGACAGTGATTGTATGTCATCTCGGCGGCCCATTTTCAGTGGTTTTTTCAAAAAGTAAAACAATTAATTATAGTCACGTGACCAGTTTTATCAGATTTTATTGGTCTTAGAATATTAAGGTCGTCGGCATTGGTTAGCCTGCCAATTCTGCAACGATTAAACCAAATTTTGACAGAGTAATTACTGTTTTTCAGATTTTATGCAAATGAGGCTTGAGCCATGCCTTAACATGCTTGAGCCTACCTTTAGTTTTTGCAGCAAAATTTTGGACACAATTGTTATGGGTCTCCTGAAGGATGTTTGACAAGTTTGTTGGTCAGGATTACTGCAGTTATTTAAGAATTACTAAGATGAAAATGATGGACTTGGTTAGTTTTGCTGGATGTGTTGAGGCTTTTATACAGTCACACTTGACTTTGTACTGCAATATCTTGGCAATATCATTTTCATTTTTCTTTTCCACCAGGCTCCAAGCCAGAACTGCACATGCTGTATGCTGGTTCGAAAAATAATATGGTTAAGGGTACTGGTTCAACCAAGGTTATTATTATTTAATGATTAATTATTGCTCTGTTCTGCTATACCGTGCGGGGTTCGTAGACTTTTTTCAACCCAAATTCAAGGACTTTTCAAGGCCTTTCAAGGACTCCAAGAGTGGCAAAATAAAGGCAATAATTATAATGCCACATCAGATGCTCAAAGTATAGAGTACGCCGAGTGTCGTCTCAGACACTTGTGAAGCTTTGTTGAGTAAAATTGGCAACAAATTTCAAGGACTTTCCAGAACTGACTGCAATTTGCACTGACTTTGAAGGCCTTGAATTTTTATTTTGAAATTCAAGGACTTTCAAGGCGAACACGAACCAACTGTAGTTGTGATGATAATTATATGATAGAGCTGTCCTTGACCAAGCATTCCATTTTCTTTGGTTCAGTTCTGACATTTTTGCCAGTCATTTAAAACGATTGATACCCACAGAAAATGGATAATGCTTTTCTTTAATATGAGTGTTTGAAATGAAGGCTGTCAGTGGAGACTTGTTAAAATTGGTGGATATTGTATGGATATTGATGTTCTAAAGACGCAGACCATTTACAGAGATAGGCACTTAGGATTTTCATTGTATTTTTGTGGACAATCAGCAATTAGACCCACAAAACATGGTAACCATATCTAAACAACCTAAAGCTCTCTTTGCAGGTGGTCAGGAAGCTTCTGGTGTAGGTATTTACAAAATTGCCCACTAAACCAAATCATTTTTTATTTTTTTTCAGGTTTTTGAATTAAGGTCTGTGGAGGAAATGACTGAAGAATGGTTGCATGAAAAACTGAAATTCTTTGGTTAACCTGACATGCATGGTTCTCATGTATTTTACATGTTCACCATCAATATCACAGAAAACTAAACTACACAACTATTCCTCTGTAACTGAAATTAATTGGTGAGGTTAAAGGAGATTTTTTTCACAGTGGTGTCTAAACTACCTGACTGTATTCCTCTGTAATATTCTTTGAGATTAATTGGTGATGCTAAAGGAGATTTTTTCACCGTGGTATCTTTTAAATCATAAATTCTCACAGCCCCTTGGTTTTTTATATGTTACACCCCTGACTGAATTGATTTGTGTGAAAAGTCCTTGGCATGTCCAGATTAAAACAAGCATGAGCTCATTAATTGATTCTAGATCTCAATTATCATTTCATTTCCTGTACGGGTACAATTTAATGGAAATAATCTGGCTTTCAGCGAGTCATTTGTGATTATTTTGGGGGGGGAGTGTGAAAACAAGAGAAAAATGGCCATTTTCCTGTCATTTTCTCACTCCCCTCCCCCCCCTCCCTGCCACGCACACTACAAAAGGCATTCCAGTTTAGTAAATGCCACTGTTTATTGTGTTAAAGTAACATTTAATGGACCACATGTAGTAACTGTTACTATTCAACTAGGAGATAGAATACAAATAAATTTTGATGTTTGTCATTTTTAATTCTTCTGTGTAGTTGTGATGACTTTTAATAATTAATAACAGGTACTTACACTGGGATAATTAGTCCATCTTTCTCTGATTCACGTGACTGGACCCTTTAAGCCCAGTGATCAGAGATTACTTTCTCCTTACAATATCACCATTTGAGATACAAGCAATGATAAAGAAATGGGAAGTTATAGTCAGAGTATCTTATTCAGATCATGAACCAAACATACATGGAGGCAAGGATTATTATTTCCATGCAAGTCACACCAAAAAGCCACTCTGAGCGGGTTCTCAACTTTATTTCTCCTCTACCTTTGTTTCCAACTCGCCAACGGCACACATGTATGCTCAAGAGAATTAATGATGTATACTGTGTCCAAACTTCATGTACATTTGTAATGATCAAAGGTGATGATGTCCCCAGGTCTGCATAATTATTTTAAAATAAATAAGTGTTTGTTACTGTCAGCCAAACGTGCGACAATGATGCCTTGTGAGGACATGAGGCATGGTTCACCTAAATGTATTCAGTTTTAAGACTTGAAACAACATTTAACATTCTGTTCTTAAAGCCTCTTGTAAACTGTTTTATGAAGGGAAAAAGTTTTAACAGTTGCAAGGAGTGAAAAGTAATGCCACAGTAATTTGTTTTGTGTTTGATGGACTGTGTTGCAACCTCTTATTTTTTACATCTCTTAATGCATTTCTATCACGGAGTGAAAATTTACCTCTTGTAAAAATCTACAGACATTAATTTTCAATGCAAAATCTTGCAACCTGGTTATCTGCTGTTTTAGTGTTTTTGTTACTAGTACTCTTGTTAGATTTTTGAAAGTTTCTGTCAGACCAGCATGGCATACATCATCCTGCAATAAAGCACAATAAGATGGTCTGTTAAGACACTCTAGTTAACACACAAATACAGGGATACAGGGGTTTCAAAATGTTTTGAAGTAGGCGTCAGACTCTAGAAAAGTAGCAGGTTCAATTTTCTATGTTTAAATGTCTTGTACTACAAAAAATAATCAATGAATGATGAATAAGTAGTTTACAATGTTTGTGCCAGTGTTGTATCACATCTACAAACTCTTGGCTTCACCTCAAGTTTGTAAATAGTAATACAACACTGCTGCTCGTATTGTAAACATTACTTGAGACACCTAACTACCTGTATTCAGTACATAATAATATTATTATAATGTAATCCCGCAAGTAGATAGCTGATGCACCTAAACGTCAAAAGAACTTTTCAAAAAATTGAAATGTTTTACTGGTACTGTACTACCGCAATTAATTATTACTGTGTAACAATCAATGTTGTTAACCACACAACCTTATCAATACAATCAACTGGATAATCTTTATAATTTTTATAATGATTTCTGGGCTCAAACCATTACAAATTACTTCAACCAAAATTTAGTCAGGATTTATTTTTCTTGTTCATTTACTGAAGCATAGCCAATTACGCTATGCTTCAGCAAACACAGCGTAGCTTAATTGGCCAATGATGTAGCCAATTGAGCTTGGTAAACATTTTGTGATGTATCAATAATTTATTTTATCAAATATTATGTGGCTAGTGTTTGTATACAATATAACGTGCGCTCTGATTGGCTAAGCGAAGCGCTAGGGCATTATTCTCCCGTAATACCCACGGGCCGATTACGGATGATGCAAATTAGGAACAATAAGACGCCTAAACGCATTTCCGTGGGATGCATTGCTTTATGAATTGTTATTTTGTGTATGATCAGTCAATCTCAACTTTTTATGTTGCTTCTCGGTTTGGTGGAATCATTGTCTCACTCCTGTTGAATGTTTTGTACAGCTTATCAGGGTCCGACATTGCGACTGACTGGTCGCCAATGCGACCAAAAATTGAGCGTTGGCGACCAGAAATTTAGAACTGGTCGCCAGCAGGCGACTAACCTTTTGTCCCCTCGGCATTTGGAATTCCAAGGTAAATGGGCTTTTTTTTTTTAAAGAAAACATAAAGCTGCCGTGGAGAATTGTAGTAAAACAAAGCGACGATTTTACGATTGCCATAATTACCCGGCGCTATATTGTTTCAGCGACTTCTCGCAATTCTGATATCGCGGGCAAAAACGTGACGTGGCGAAAATTGTGACGAGTCGTGACGAATAAAGCGTCAGCCGAAACAAGCGCGCTTAATTTACATCTTTTCATACTTTACCTAAATACCAGTAAACAGAGTAAATGCCATTGCGATTGTATTGGTCAATAATCAACTCAATTAGTTTTTATAGTTTTTATCATGGCCACTGACTTAGGTGGGGGACTGGTTCGAGCAATAATAGCTGTATGTAATAATATTGTGTTAAATGGAAACATTTTGTTTAATTATAGTGAAAGAAAGTTTAAATTTTTTGCTTTTACTATAAATTAACGTAAATTAAAACTACTGGAGTAAAACGAAAAATTAATACAACCAAACCAAAAAAACTAACACTTGTCTTTGGCGACCAAACCCTTCCATTTGGCGACCAAAATTTTTAGGTTAGTCGCCAATTGGCTCCCTTAGAAAAAAGTTAATTTCTGACCCTGCTTATAAGAACAAAGTTTACCTTGTCCATTTCGGACATGTACGAGCTAAAAGAGCAGAGATTTGCTTCCTGGCGTCAACTCTTATCTCTGTAAACGTGGGTGCCATCTGGGAAATTGCCCGAGGGATAAAAAGTCAAATTTGACCCACTACAAAGCCAGATGCATTAGTGGCGCAAAGGCAGTCTGCACATGCTTCAACCCAATGGGTGCGGGTTCAAACCTCTGGACGGGACAATAATATTGGAGAGAGATGTCTTTTATTGTCACAAAACTTCCTGTGGGAAATGGGGTACGGGAAACTTTTGTTTTATTTACATTGAAAATTGGTGCCTCTAGAGCAAAAAACTGAAAACATTCACCAGGAAAACTGTTAGTGAAACATTTGACGTGAGTTTGGAAAAAAGTAACGAATAGATTACCACGAAGCGACGACTTGTGTTTGAACTAAATTTTTTCCCCTTAGAACCGTTATGTTAGCAATATAATAAACAACTTAATAACCTCGACCGTTCGGTCGTTACGGGAAAATCTCAAACCTCAGCCTAGCTGAATTGACCTTGCTATCGCTCGGTCAATACGGCAAGGCCTCAGTTTGAGATTTTCCCGTAACGACCTCACTCTCGGTTATTAAGTAGTTAATATTGTACTCTTAGCTCTTACCTATAGAGATAATAAAAGAAGCTTAATAGAAAGAATGCCAGTTTGATCCATCCTTCCTTCTGGCAGCGGGACATTTCACTAGCATTCATAACCTCTGTGGGGTCATAGAGACCTGGGACACTCATGACTGGCCGGTTGGCATACCTGCAATAACAATCAAACCAAAAAGCAATTAGGCTCCATGTTATTTGTAGTCTCACTGACTACCAACAGAAGGTACTGCGGTTTAGTGCAGAATTTGAATGATAGCACCAAACCGTTACCTGTTTTGTGAAACAGGTTCTATCATCATTGGCAGATGTAAGTTACAGTGCACCGGTAAGTGTTTTCGACTGCATAAAGCAATTTCCACACCTGTATTTATGAGCAACTGTCAATGAAATAAAAGAAAATTGAATTTAGTGGTGGCATCTCCAATGAGTGGTTACAGGTATTCAGTCAGCCCCACTGTTGCAAACAGATAAAATGGAATTTAGCAATGTTGTTTTTTTTGGTAATAGGAGTGCCTAAACAAAAATCTTATAAACCCATTCACAAGCAAGTGGCTTCCATGATCTTAAGGAATGGATCAAAGCAGGCCATGTGGCTGAGTGATAGATAATAAGCTTTGTTATTCACTGCTTGGTAGAAAATAATCTTAGATGAAATTGATAAAGCCTGCATTTGTCTTGTACCTGTGAATATTGTAAATTATCAGAGGAAGATTAAAAAGACATGCTGTCCATTGTCCTCCAGCCAGTAAAAGCAAAGTAATGAACAAATGAATGCCATATTCTGGTAGCACGAGCTGCAAAAAAAAAAGGATTCTGAAGATTAATTCAGTTGTGATAAGCTAATAACAAGCCCACCATGTGAAATGTAAGAAGTTAACCCTAGCTACCACTTAATGTGCATGAAACAAAATGCTCTGGGATTCTGAAATGTATTTCTCTCTAACTACTTATCCTGATGGAAGTTGCATCTTCGAATGTACAGCAGAAATGGCTTCTGTCAAGTGCCCATCATCCAACTTCTATTATTGACCTGTCGAAAGCATCCCGAATGTCCCTTTCACACTGCCTTCTTCACCTTCCTCTTTCCCATTTCCCCTCTATCTTTCCCAAGCCCTTGCTTCTTTTCAGATGACCAAAACACTTAAGCGTTTGTTTCTTTACAATGTTTTCTAACCATTGTTCTTCTACTTTGAGTTCATCCCTAATCAACTCATTTGTTAGACATTCCGTCCATGAAATCTTTAGAATTGTCCTGTAACATTTCATTTCAAAAGCACTAATTCTTTTTAAGGTTGTTTTTCCAAGTGTCCACGCTTCACAGCCCCATACATTTAAAATATACAAACCCTAACACAATCAGAAAGACTTCCACACAGCCCCATACAGGAATTATACATGTATCACTGTCATAGTAACCCTGTTCCAAAAACGTATGGACAGAAAAGGTTGGTTTCAGTGGTTTCAATTTGATACGATATTCTTTCAGGTCGAAAACGTCATCACGAGGGCTGTGAAATTAACATTAGTCATCTATTAGTGCTGAATTAAGTTTTGTGGCTTCACTGTAGTTCTGTTTATTAAATTAGGGGTGGTCCATGGACTGGGGGACCATGTTTTGTATACATCCTCAGGATGCGATAATAAACAATATGTGAAAAAAAGAACAGTTGCCTGTTCTCCAAAGACTTGATTAATGTGAAGAATTTCAGAAAGATTTCCGCACAGCCCCATACATTAATACTACACATGCATTACTGGTATACTAACCCTGTTCGAATATAGTTTGGGTCACAAAATGCATGTATTAGCTTAATTAATGTATGGGGCTGTGTGAAGATCTTGCCGAATTGGTATTTTCTATGTAACTTTAAAGACAGCATGTACATCTTCTCAATTTAATACTCCTGGCAAGATGTAATGTAAATATGTGATGCGCGTTCTTGACATCAACTAGAAAATAATTGCGTCCCAGTAGCTCCGTCAGTGAGTAGTACGCGCGCGTACAAGTCTTATTACAGTGCACCAAACGTTCCGTTTCCAGAGTGGTTTGAAGTCAAACTACTATACAGACAAAACTGATCCACGGAAGGTTAATCAACTCTATGATCCAGACAATTAAACACTCGATTCTGAACACGTACCGGGTTCAAACTGTTACAAAGATCCACTGGATTTTTGTAGTCTGTTTTAAGGTCATCAAAAGCTATAATCTAAAGAAAAGAAAGTAAGGAGCACAAAGTGAAAAACATGAAAAAACCGCCAGTTAAAGACGCGTGAATATACTTACATTCCAAATTGCGAAAAATATCAAAGCGATGCTTATAAGTATCGCTAAAATAAACGCGAAAACTTCGAAAGACATTTCTGCTTTTTGCCTTGACACTTGTCAAGCCAGCCAGGCCACAAAGCTAACGACGAGCTAAGGAAGGTTACTCAGGGTAACTGGGACCCAGTTTTCCCTCAGCAGGGGTAGGGGGACCTGGAAAAGCCCTGCGAACGAGGTTTCCCCGAGAGAGTTTGCTGGCGTGTTAGGGCTGTCTACAATCTCGGTCAAAACAAATGAAAAATTTAAGTCCCCCCTCCCCCCCCCCCCCATTTCAATGATAAAAAAAAGGCGCAGTTTGGTTTGCGCGCGAACTCAACATTGATATGGGGGGAGGGGGTTTTTATTTCTCATTTTATTCTGTCCAAGATTGTAGCCTACCAAGACTTGTAAACAAAACTAAAGATTTAATTATTGGAATTTCTGGGAAGTAAATGCATACTTTCAGTTTTCTCATTTAAGCACATGGCAGAGATTAGCTATTCCAGGCATTTAGGGACCATTCATTTTTTAAGGGATATGGGGGGCTGGTGGGATTTGGGGGAATGCCATGTAGCAATTGTATGACCCCCCCCTCAGCTTGCCAATTTTCTAACATGACCCCCCCCTCAAAAGGAATTTTTTTGCATTGACCCCCCCCTCCCTCCCTCCCTCCTCCAAAAAAAGCTGCACCTGGTATTTTAAACTTTAATAGTTTTTCGATATAAACATTGTTATAAAGGAGTTTGTTACTTTGGAACTGTTTTAGAGTGATTTTACTTAACCTGTGAAGCAGTATCTAACTATCAGTGCGAAAAAGTTATAATTAAACAAAAGAAAACAACAGAATTAATGTGTATTATTAATTGTAATTGTATAGTATCTATTTCACGGGTTATGTAAAATCACTCTAGCATAGAACAGATGTTCATATTTCGTGAATAAAGCAGAATTTCTTATCAATTTGTGAAAACTTCATTCCACTTTTTTTTTATCTCAGAATTTTGCCTGACCCCCCCCCCCTTTCCTTCTTTTTTTTTTGGGGCAGCCCTCCCTTTAAAGCCATACTTTTTTGCCTGCCCCCCCCAAATCCCACCAGCCCCCCCTATCCCTTAAAAAATGAACGGTCCCTTAGGCCAGGAAGAATGATTGCAGACCAGTGTATGAACAAGTCAAAAATCGCTAGAAGAGAATACACATCATTTTCACTTTGTACCTAGGCAACTAGCCTGCATGACAGACGCCTTTTTCAGCTCTTGTTTCACTGAAAAAGGCGTCTGTCACGCAGGCTACTAGGCAACAGGCTGTGCAAACTTTTTTGGGTGTTTGGATCCTGTAAGGGCCGACACCCAAAGAAAAAGCATAGATGGGAGGTATCCATGGGAGGTTATTCACATAGAGTTTCAGTGGAGAAATCCCATGGACCACAGTTTCTTGGTGACCACTTACAGCGGTAAGGTGTCTGTACTAAGCACACAGATTGCTACAACTTGTTCAATACCAGACTGACTTTAATTTATTGCACAATCTATAACACAGTGTATAGACAACGATATTATTAGTCTGCAAACAACCTCTCAATTTCCTTATTTAGTAGTGTGTGTAAATTGGCAATACATGCCTCCACTTTAGAAACAGGTTAAAATTCTGACATAAAATATTTCAATTCTTTACATGGTAAGGAAATATATCATAAATATTCATTTAATTTTGTATTCAGCTAAAAAACACTATGTATACAAGGAAGAGAAGAGCCAGAATTGCCACAGAAACAGCCATGGATTTTCTGTTTTCTTTTCTGAGAGTTCCAAGGTCCTTTTCTGTGAATAAAAGAAACAAGAGAATAACATTTTAAATTATTGAACCATAGATTTTGACACCATGCACAGCTAGCACAAAGGCGCCTGCAGTGTTAATAATTACATACACAAACAATAATTACTATCACTAGGAAATATCAAAATAGTACTTGGAAATCAAGTGTAGGGTCCCTTTTTGGTTGAAGTGAATAATAAATTTCTACAATATGTACTTGCAAGTTGAATAACCTTAGATGAATTCCTATAACTGTATTACTGGGAGTTAATTGGCTTTACTACCTTTCAGGATCACGACTGAATAAAACGAGAACAAAAATAATTCTTACCGTGTTCTTTAATTTTCTCTTTCAGGTGCTTCATTTGATTCTCCAGATCTTCCCTGGCAAAACAAAATGCCACTTTCTCATGTCAAACATATCACTGTTAATAGTCACTTTCAATAATAACAATAATAATAATAATATTATTATTATTATTATTATTATTATTATTATTATTATTATTATTGACATGAGTCAGACGAATGTTGATAAGCATCCAGCTCCTCCACCTCAGAAAGAGGCTTGATAGTTCAGTAAACATATTTAAGCCAAAATTAGAAACTGTTTACCCATAAAATTTTTCTAGCTGAACTTCTCATTGGGTCGTTGTCTGCTCTGCACTGTTTTTTAGGTTGATTGGTTTTCTTTTTCATGGCTAAAACAACACAGGACACAAAACAATACACAGACCACTGAACATTGGTAAAAAGTTTGAAATTTTGGCTTCCAAAATGAATAAATTTTTCTTCCATACAAATCCTAACTTATGCATGGAATGATGCTTATATGCCCTGTGAACTTGGGTTTCCCGTGTTTTGGTGACATACAAGAGATTGTCCAAGGGAGGATGAGTAATCTGGGAAGGACAGCGAGGAAGCAAAACTGTAAGCTTAAGTTAGATGCCCACCAATTTATATGCACTAAATTGGACACTGAAAGTTTTTTTACCACTTGTAACCTAATGCTTCATTACCTTTCATCATCTGAAAGTTTTCTCAGACGAAGACTTCTGTCAATCATGTCCATTTCATCCTCTGAGGCTTTTATGATTTTTTCAAGATCCTCAATCTAAAAAGAAGTTAAAAATCAGTTTAGCAACAAAATGAGTGCCAAATAAAACTGAGCTAAGCACCGCTAAAAATAGTTCCCACTCCCCTTCCCCCAAAAAAATCACTATTATTATCATTATCAAGAATAAAATCGGGATCCATTATTTTTGTTTTTGTTTATTTTTTTTTTTTTCATAGCTGTCCAGAAAATTTGTCGAACCACGTCACACGTCGGGTTTTTGTCCTAAGCATCCAACCCGTTCGATTCGTCGAACGCTTGCCTAGCACATGAGGTTCGACTCAAAGAAAATGCATATGCAGTCACCTGGCTGACGATTGTTGTCATATCCTTGATAGGCAAGTAACTCTTTTCTTAATTTTGCCAGCACATGTACACGGCAAACGCCGTCAGTCAAAGAAACAAGCAGGCCTCAAAAGGGGACAATACGAGCCGTGGAAAAGGCACTGGTAACTAAACTACATTCCGCTGACAACGCAACTGTCGGCTTCGCCTTTCTTTCTACTTTTGGTTGCTGACAGCTGACTTATTCCAAATTGGGACAGAACTTTACATACTTGTAGATGTTGCTGCATGAATTTTTCTACTCATTGGCGTGAGGAGTGTGAAACGACTGCGATCTCAGTGAAAGAGTGACAAGATGTTTTTATTTACAATTTGTACTCTTCTAGTTTTTGTGCTTCGTGCCGACTGTTATCCATCAGAATGCGATCTTACTTTCCCTCGGAGTTACGTAGTGTATCACCTGAAGAAACATGAGGCCATTGACGTTGATGGAAAACTAGATGAGGAAGCATGGGATTCTGTTTCATGGACGGAGGATTTCATTGGCAAGTGGTTGGAGGAAGGGGGGGGGGGAGTGGGTGAGGGGTATGTTGGGGGAGGGAGGAGTTCGAGATGAAAAAGTGGAATACTGAAGGGCTCATTGGGCTGATACTCAATATGTCAAGTTTCTATAGCACAGCAAATTGGACATAGTTACTTCAGCCAGAGGTAATAAATTGGCTCCAGCTACATTTCTTCCTTGGTAGTCAACCACAGGATGTCCAGTCACCTCATGGTCGATAGCCAGTGACAGAATAGAGATACAGAAGCAATTGCATCACAGGCTAACCATTCATGTGATGATGGGTAGGCTGTGGCAGATTGGGACACTGATGAGTTCCTAGTATTCCAGTCTGAAGTGACAAGGAAATAGTTGTTATTTCCCCTGGAAGAGGATACATTAGTCCTCTTACATCATGTGGACTAAACTTTTGTTTCCAGTGAAACAATTTGATCATTCTATTGATAATGCTGAATAAGTAAACTTCTAAAGTAATGCAGATGGTCCCATGGATGTTCTTTACTTACATTTTGAACTCTTGTCCATAATCACAGATATTCAGGGCTCAGACTACAAAAAGCCATGCTTCAAAACACATGTCAAAATGCGATGGGATGACAGGTACTTGTACATTGGAGCATTTCTTGAAGAGAGAGATGTGTGGGCAAACCAAACTGAACATGATTCAGTAGGTACTGTAAACAATAAACTTTTGCCTTTAGTGGGTTATTTCTGATTTAGAATGTTGACCAGTTTTCTTTTGTTTGATTAATGTAGTGTTTCAAGATAATGACTTTGAGGTTTGTTCATTTGATTTCTTTTTATTGTTTTATGTCAAAATGACATGACATGGGGTGGCTAGCATGTAGAAATAGAAATTCAAGTTCAAGGTTTTTAAAGTTGAATCACAGATCAGAAATAATTTGATTAAGAGCCACTAATGCGTATATGTTCATGTCCATCCATTAATTTTCTTAATGAACCTCCTTGGACCAGAAAAATGGGGAACTATTGGCTTCTTGGGGTAAATATAATTTGTTTGAAATAAATTTCTTTGGTTTTTCATGAAGGCAATGATTTTTAGTGTGGCATTCTTGATAGAATTTAAACCAAATTTATCTAATTTATTATGGCTTTGTTGGAATTTTATTAAGAAAATATTCTTCTTTCACATTAATGTGTCCCTTCCCTCCCCTCCTTTTTATTGGAAGATCATTTGAGATGATTCTAACAACTGAGATAGGAAGTGATCAAACCCAAAACTTAATTATTAGATGTTTGACGAATATAGTGAATTTATGGAGCAATTTTACTTAATTTTTAATATTTTTCTTTACTAATAGGTGTTTATGGACCCAGATGGTGACACTCACTGGTAATTACATTTCATAAGAAATTTTCCTTTTTTAACACATAACGTTTAAATTTTACAAGTTGTAGACTTCTCTTTTGATACCATGTGAAGTACTTTTGATAGAATGATAGGTTTTATTACAAAAGCCTGTAGCTCTCCAGACAAAGTCTGTGATTGGAGAATGAAACAACAGACGATACAACACAAACAATGCTCCTAGACCTGATAACAAAAGAAGCTAAAGGTCATAGGTTCCAATGAAAACAGAGGTCTGGAAGAGCTACAGTATTACTCTTTGTTACAACTGTATGGACAGTGTTATTATAAACTCACATTATCTACTCAGGTACAAAGAGTTCGAGATTAATGCCATAAATACTACCTGGGACCTTGAGCTTAACAAGGTATGCTTGCAATTCAAGACATATTTTTATATTATGTTGTAGGTAAAAATTAAATTCAGGTATAAATTTGTTAATCTGGGTTGACAATCAAGTTCCTTTCTTTCCTAGCCTGAATTAGAAGACATTAAGGGGATTGAAATTCATCCCTCTAAGTTAAAAATTTACCTGAATTTAATTTTTACTCATAACATATACTTGTCATTGTCATGAGTCAATGCCCTTTGACATTTTAGAGGTCAGGCTACCATTGATTACTGTAGGCAAGTAAGGCAGCTTATGATTTCCTGTCATCTCCATCTGCAGCCATATCTGAATGGTGGTACACCAAATAGCAGCTGGGAGATGCCAGCCATGAAGAGTGCTATTTTTGTGTCTGGGCCTATCAATAATGCATCAGTCCCAGGTGATTCAAATTGAGTAGTCTTCAAGCATCATAAGATTGTGTAACTTTCAAATTGAATAACTTAAACTTACATTTGTTTGAATATTGCTTACTGTAAAGGCTAGAGAATTGGAGATTTTTCTATGTACAACAGAGAAAAACCTTCTGTGTACAATAACATAGCAAATTAGCTTGTTTATTGTTTATTTGTCTTTTCTCTGTATATCAAAACTAAAGTCAAGAGAAATATAATATAGCAATTATTGATATCAGAAAATGAGCTGGGGTAATAATACACCATTTTGCTAATAATAATAATAATAATAACACCTTAATTTACCCTCGACAGTTAATTTAGCACAAAGGCTAGTTGGGCTGAGCAAACACATGAAACAAATAATTCAAATAAACATAACATGATAAGAATCCCAACTGGCGGGAGGCAGACCAGTTGGCTATTTACAAGGATGACCGAGGAGTTGAACCAGGCACTTACCCAGAACAACACCAGCTGGTGGTCAGAGCGGGATTTGAACCCAGGTCACCTCATTGAAATCCAGCGCCCTAGACCACTCGGCCATCCTGCCTCTTTTAATCATCGGTTCTGAGTGAATTGTGGGTAGATCCAGTTCTTTGTGGGGCAACGGCCATTTATACATGTAGATGTAATTTGAAATTCTAATTTTGACTGTTTGCCCCCACACAGGACTGCATCTACCCAAAATTCACTTGGAACTGATCATTAGCAAAATGGTTTATTGAGCAGCATGGCAGATGTTTTAGTCAGAATAATTTCAATATTAAATTATTGTTGATTGTGTTTTTAATCTTTATTAAATTTATTGGTCACTGCACTGCAAATTAGACAAGTTCTGGACGGTGGAACTAGCTCTTCCATTCAGTAACCTCGTTGATCATAGCCCCACAGCCTCAGCACCACCAAATAACAAAGACCAGTGGAGAATAAACTTTAGCAGGTTTGCCTTTCTTTAACTTTTTTTCATGAGCTAATCTTTTTTATATATCATCATTACTTTGCTTTATTATCTGCATTCTGGTCTTCATTTTCAGTTGAGCTTCATTTGCAAGCATTTGTTTAATCATTGACAAGAGGGCAGGACATGTAAGGGGAAGACTATTAAAGAGGAGGGCTTAAAAAACATCTGGGGCGGGGGGGGGGGGTGCTTATTATTAGCAAGTATTGTAGTTTGATATGAAGTTCACAAAGGACAGAAACTGTGTGCTTCCTGGTTATCTGTAACTACCCAGCCAAACCTGTCAGCTCTCAGGTGGGCAGGGCATAGTAACAGTTGGACTGAATTTGTGCTTGTTATCTAATTGAATATAAATCCAAAATGGTGCACACCATTTGCAGATTGTCAAAGTTTTAACATTTTGCAACCCCGTCCAAATACTAGTACTCATAACTGATTCACTTGCAGACTTGTTGGTCTATCCAGTTACTGGATATGGATTAATTGCAAATTCTTGTAAAGGGCAATTTAGACAATACAATTTGTCGTACGTCTTGGCATAATTATGCAATACAATGTAGAACAAAGTTGTGACGTGTGAATGCTCCTACAACTTCCCTACAACAGATGCACATGGCCTAAAATTTGTCGTAGGATTTTGAATCATGTTTTAAAACCATATGACAGTCATAGGTATAGTAATATTGAATGACGAGTGTCGTATACGATTTTTTGGATGGCACAAGCAGCACGCATTACAGAAGTTGCATGTAGCAGTTGCAAGCAAAAATTGTACTATGTACATCGGCCTTAAAATAGGTTTTGATTTCTAATTAAAGCATTCTTATGGTTGTCTGTGCATTGACATGGTACCTTGTAATATATGTGCAGCATACTTTTACCATCGTTTTGGATTAACTTCAGTAACTCTGATATCAAGATGTGTTCTCTTTTACCTGCATAGGGTTGAATGGCATGTTAGGAATGTTAATGGGCATTATGAAAAGGTTGGTCCTAACAAATGCAATAATTCTTGTTAATATTATCCTGAGGAGCAGGTGCTGGATAAAGATGGTTTCGAGTTAGGGTGGAGCATTCAAGGAAGAGGCCACTGACTCAGTCCCATTGTTTCTTCAGTGCTTTCTTCACAAGCTAGGTAGCTATTTAAGCAAACTATTGACTCTATTCAGGTTAGTGCATGCTGTAGCCTATTCTATGCATGCAGACCAGTGTGGAAACAGATGGTAAACTTGATCAGTATTATGATTTTATCTCATCTGACAGCTGAGGTTTTTTTCATCCATTTTAGGTTCCAAATGTACCAGAAGATAACTGGGTGTGGTCATCACAAGGTGCCATTAACATGCACCTTCCTGAAAGGTAGGTGCATACCATTTAGCCTCGGGGCAACAAATGAGAATTTAAATTTTGATCTTAGGGTTTATTAAAGGGTTACAGTGAATTGTTGAGGAGTGAGAGCCCATCTGAGTCCCCAGTTTCTAGGTTGAACCAACATGATACATGGCTTATTAATCAGTTGTTCTTAAACCGTTATGTCCCAAAAGGGCATGAGAATACAGCAGATGATCACCAGGGATCAGTTGAGTTAACCTTTGGACAAATTCTCTCTACATGTAACATATGAAATAAGTGAGACCTGTAAGGAGAATACACATGTTGATATTGGAGATTAATCATTTAAACCCAAAGATCAAAATTGAAATTCTCATTTGTTGCTCCGACACATTTGCTATGGAAGTAATAGGGAGAATTTGTCAAAATATCAAGTAAATTCATCTTGTGTGATCCTGTCCTTAATTCTCATGACCACACTGTTTTGTAAAGCATTGATATTACAAGGAGAAATTTGATGCTGATCACTCTTACAGTTTAAAAGGTTAAAGTGTTATGCTTTTTTTTGTCGCCTTTGTAGATGGGGATTCATCCAGTTCAGCACAGATGTAGTAAACACAACAGAGTTTGTCCGTACACCAAATTGGCCTGTCTACTCCGCTCTTGTCATGCTCTACGACGCGGAAAAGGTAATATGGGTTGCTTTACTTCTTGTGATGTAGCTTAACTATAGCTTGTTTTTTTGCGTTCTAAATTATTCCCTTTTCCGCTCCATTCTTGGAAAAATAATGCGATATTTTCAACCACACATTTGCAAGAGATATATAGACTATCACATTTTTGCAAGGAGCTCTGACAGTCCCAACATCAATGAAGTGGTGTCACTCGTCGTTACAAGAGATAATAGGGAGTTTAAGAAACGAGGATGGAGACGTCAACGAAACAATAAACAACAATGAGCTCAATGAGCAAAAACAGTCACTCTGCAGGCACGTTTTACAGTTTGGTACATTTCTTTACCGGCCTCTGCAAAACAACAACGTGAAATGACCAAATTTCAGGTTTTCTAGAGAACGCGAGTCTATGACGGCAAAATCTTTCTTTGTCCTTTCCCGAGCTCAATTATCCCAGAAAAATGCATTTTTACTCTTTGATTTTATTTTGGACCCAATAGCCTTCACTGGCCTGCTTTTCCCGCATATTTGTAAACCGCGCAAAAAACTTTATTTTAGGAATCACTGTACCAAAAAAATGTTTTCACGGGCAATCCCGAGATGCGCAGAACGCATGTGCAGTAAGGATATATAGGAGGCGCCGTCCTTAAACTGCATCAGAGAGAGGTTTTCAATTGAGTGTCGAAAAACCAAAACAAAGGCAATTACTCCTAGCCAATCACAACAGACGCAAACAGTGCAACGAACCAACCAGAGTACGAAGCAGTTACATGTAACCGGCGCGAAGCGCGGGAAAATGCGCGCGTGGAACTCGCGATTGGTTTTGGGTTTGCTTCTCATTGGTTGAAAAAGTGGCGCGAGGTTTGCTGGTCAATCACAGAGTGGGGCAATGCTGAACCAAAGCAAACGCTATTTACTTTCGATTGTCAGTTGAAAACCGCTCGATTGCGACTTGAATTACAAGTGGACATTATTCTCAGCATTCCGTATAGCCTCTCGTGGTAAATAAAATAATCTTCGTTGTTCTTTTTACCAGAAATTCATGGCAGTGAATGGCTATTTCACTGCCAACCTTACTCAACTTGAAATCCCCGTCTCGCTAAGGACTGGCCAATGTCCATATGAGCCTGCGGTTCAAGTTGTGAAGACTTACAGTTTTGAGGCAACAGTGAAGCCTTTAGACCAGCGGCTTGATGTTGGACATATACGAGATGACCGTCTAATTTGGTTCACAGAGAGAAACCGCCATCTTGAATTTGAAGTTTTCTGAACAGCTAGCAGTATTAATGCCTTATGTTAAAAGCCTTAACGCATTGTTCAGGACAGAGTTTTGTACACCCAAAGATGTAGAAAGTTGAGTGTAGTATAAATGTAGCATGCGAACAAGCTCCTGGAGAGAGCTTGCATGCAGGTCATAATTCACTGTAGAATGGGTTTAACCCAGAAGTCGTAAGTAATTCCGTGTTGAGTTCGTCTGACTCACTGTTTGACAAATTATACTTATCTTGGTTTGAATGGGGAGTGACACCGAAGGAATACTGAAGGAACCATTAAGTTTTGCAAAGTCAATCAAACCTATATTAGAGGCCCTGAAGGGGCACAGTCGGAGTCGGAACCGTACGAGCGCTTACGACTCAGCGGAAATCGAAAATCGGAGTCTCCGTCGCTTATGATCCAGTGAAAGTAGTTTGTCGGAAGCAGAAGCGGAGAACCAGCCAATCAGAAAGCTAATTCTCAGACCCTCTGACTACTGTTTGATACCAAAGTAGTGCTTGCGACTCTGAAAATCTAGTTTTCACCGAATCATAAGCGGCGGATTCATAAGCGGAATCGGTATTCTGCTTCCAACTCCGTCGGTTTGATTTCATTAGAGCGTAACGCTCTGCGCTTCTGATTATGACTCTCACTCCGATGTCAGTGAAAGCCAGCCTTAAGGGTTTACTTAGGTATGCGGGCCGTCTGAGACCCAGGATCACCACGTTTGGCCAGTCCAAGGCTCCCCAATCAGTGGACTGCGTGTGAGGCTTCGGTGAACTGGAAAGCAGGTGGCTTGGTCATGAGCCACGAGCCGAAAGCCAGTCAAATTCGGATTGGCTCTGTCGAAATGGTAACGCTCGAAACGTTAGGTTTTGAATCTCTTTACAGGGGCCAATTTACATTATCAACTTAGTTGATAAAACCAAGTTTTTCGTGTACCACTTCCCCACCGACGCAGTCCTACACTTTCGTTACAAACTAACCTCTTCATCTCGGTTTACTGTAAATGCGACTCTCGTTGAACAGCACTTCTTATGAGGCGACTTTATTACCTTTTCGACTGTTCAATTTAGAGTATTTGTTTGCTTTTGCCAGTGTTAGGCGGTGACTTCTTAAAACAAAAAAGAGCAAGAAAAAATAAGTAACAAAACGTACCTCGGTTATCTGATCTTACAAATTACAAATACATGTAGTGATATGAAAAGCTCTGTGGCCTGTGTGAGTGCCTTCCGTCACAGTATTTTTAGCTTAAAGCTTTTTGGTAATTTATAGCTATGTGAAATATTCAAGTGAAGAGGCAGCCATTTGCCGAGGCGAATCCTCTAATCGAGCTTCGACAAAAACAAAGTTTTTCAGTCTATTAGTCAGTGAAAGCGGCCCGTTTTACCGTGCCTGACAGAATGAGCCCGAAATCGAGACGTTCGGCGACCCTGGGGATAAAGCTCCAATACGTCATCAATCACGTGGATAACTCCATTCGTAGCGAGCAAATCACGATCCGCGATGCGCATGCCATTTACAAACACGCGCCCTCTCCAGTCGTACCTCATTCTCAGGACTCCGCGGCTCAGAGAGTACACGGAGAAGTGGTTGCTAAACAGCGACCAATAGCTGTACATGCAGTGGATCCCGCACGTGTAAAGCGTGCCGTTGACCACGTGATGCTCAAGAACTTCTGTAAGCTCGTCAGGGTTGACGAGTAGAGACTCCATAGTTCCAGGAGAGTTTATTTCTAACTTAGCGAAAGCCCAATCCGTGGGGGCAAATAGAGTTAGCGACGCGGATGGATCACGTAGGATGCGACCGAGTTTGGTGCTGTTTGAGGCTTCCATGAGCGTCACGAATCGGGGATCCGTGTTGATGAAGTCGTAAACGGTTTTTGTTGGTGGCAGTAGGACTTTGTGAATGACGTTAATTACCCCATTACAGGCTTCAATGTTGGCTTTGGTGATGCAAGCACCGTTCACCGCGTGTACCTATAGTAGAAGAGTGGTCAAATTCAAATAATTAATGATACCGAGCCTGTTTCAAATGAAATCCTCTATTAGTTTTCTTTCTGTGCGTTTTGCACACAGGGAAAACGTGAGATGAGTCCGAAAACTACTATATACAAGGAAACTGGGGTACATCTGAAGGAGCAATGTTTTTAAACGGATGTTGGAAAGGGGATTGCTTATCAGCTACGGCATGACAGAAGGTAAAGGCTAGAACCCATCGCATGTTTTCATAGGGGACAGCTCTTAGTTTAACCTTACCTTTCCATATCTGAATGAATTCAGACGTAGTTTGTTAGGCTCATTTACAGAATTCACCAGATTGTCCTTTCCAAACTCGTAGGTCCACTTGCGCTCAAGGATCACGTGATAAGATAGGATCTCTCGGAGTCTGGCGGGATTGTCCCGCAACGAGCGCTTGACCGACTCGGGTAAATCCTCGAAAGCTTTGTTTGATGGAGCGAATAGAGTGAAGGGTCCCTGCTCTCCATTGAGGGTAGCGGAGAGGCCACTATTGTTGAGGTAATCTACGAGTGTTGTTAGGTTCAAAACTTTGGCCACTTCCACCAGATTCATTGCTGAAGAATCAAAACGAAACAAAAAATACTACTATTCATTTTTAGCCATCACCTAAAGTAAAGATATGTGAAGTTAATTACTGAGCCAATTCCCCAGCCTTTGGAGTTGTTTTATTAATCCCAGTTTTCGCGCCGTCAAAGACAGAAAAGACAAACACAAACGCTTGCTCGCACGATATAAATTGCTGAATTGGTCAAGTTTGGTTAATGGAGGGGGGAGGAACAGGGGAGTAAATCTCCCTTCTCCCTACTTTCTGAGCCAATTTCTCCCTCCTCCCTACTCATCCAGGTCCATCCAGTTCAATTCTCCCTACTCCCAACTTTTCTTTTTCTCTCTCCTCCCTACTTTTTCCCCCTATTTCTCCCTCCTCCCTATTCTGTTCCTCCCCCCTCTTAATGCAAATTACGCCATGGGTAAAAGAAGTCAGTACTGTAGCAGCTCTCGCAGCGACCGAAAACTATACGAAATTAATTCATCTAATATTTGCGATGCCTCAGACGTAAGCCCCGCTCAAAAACACATCCAGCATTGGCCACGTTTTAACAGTAGGTTGGGTGTTGATTTTAGGACTTGTTGCTATTTACCATCATTGTTATATCAGCTATCAGGCACGGGCCTTTCAACATTGTGAAATTCAAAGGTTACGTTGGAGGGTCGTTACTTCGTCAAATATTTCTGATTGATGGTATTTTCAGCGGAAATCCCGGTGATCATATTGCGTCTTTTGTTACTGTTGTTTTACCTGAAACAGGCATAAGAACTTTGTTGATGGTATGAACGATTCCATTAGTTCCGGTGACGTCACTGTTTGTAACTTGAGCGTCGTTAACTGTGACGTTTCCATCTCCGTTCACTTTAACATCAATGATGTGTCCCTCGACTGTGGTGAACCGACCGTTGTCCATCGCAGCTGAATAGAGGGGCTTTGGAAGCATGTGGTACTTGACAAATCTCTGCAAGGAAGTAGTAGGGTCTCTCAAACAAAAGAGATAACAGTAAGGCAAGAGCTGGGCAGTTTGTACAAGCGCGACTTTGTAAATTGAAAATCTCAATGCACCATTTTGCTAATAATCAGTTCCGCGTGAATTGTGGGTAGATTCAGTCCTTTGTGGGGGCAAACGGTCAAAATTAGAATTTCAAATTACGTCTTTGAATGGCCGTTTGCCCCTACAAAGGACTGGATCTACCCACAATTCACGCGGAACTGATCATTTGCAAAATAATGTATTATGGGCTCCTGTTTTGTGACAATCCGTTGGGGCCTGATACAGAGACTAGAGTGGTGAATTTGAGGACGGGGGAACAAGAGAAAATTGGGAGACAGGATTCGTCGACACGTTAGTCACCCCGCTTTATCTATTTCTTCCCCCCATGATCTGTTCCGTGGTATCCAAAGATGTTTTTGCGAGGGTTTCTTTGGTATGGATACAGGCACTTAGCTTATTCGAAGCGTAAGCTCCAGTTAACTGAGCACAAGAGGCCACGCCCATCAGTCCTGTTTAGACTTCTACAGGCTTTTAGAACTCGAAATGTGACCAGCTTTCAGAGACGAAAGTTAAGTTGTTAAATATGCTGCAGTAGCACCGTACTGGCAACTATGGGTTCGAATCCCGTTCTAGCGCAATTATGTTAAGGCTTTGTTTTCGCCACTAATTCAGTACGAGAAAAGTCGTTCACATCTCTAATCTTTGAACCCTGGCTCAAATATATGAACTTCGTACATTCACTCTAATTTCCTTGCGCCCCGTTTGCCCAGGGCTTTACCTCAACACAGTCCTCATTAGAAATCAGTCTCTCCAGTCTCTCGCGGTCCATCACCTCAAACGCCTGATCGGTCGGTGCGAACAACGTTATGTTGGTGAATTCCATGGCGGAGTTCTCAATCATCTGTGAGAAAATGCTGAAATTTGGATCACTTTTTAAGATTTCCTTAATGCTACCAGCGGTCGGCTCCAAGACTCTGTCAATCACGTGGATAATTCCATTGCTTGCTCCTTTGTTTGGAAGAACGATCTCTCCTCCTTGTACGACGATTGTCTTGGAAAAGACAGAAACTCTTGATTAGCTTAGCGAGCCTGATAAAGAGGTATCGGCAAGTGACGGTGCACTAAAGAAATAAATATTAACTTTGATACTCTTTTACAAATAACAAGAGTAACAAATTTTACTCTGGACCCCTCCCTAGTGAAAAATAATAGTTATATTCTTTGACCTCTCCCATAGCGACGACAGGCGCCTTCCAAAAATATAATTTTAAAACACCTATGGACAACGAAAGATGTAAAATTTTTACTGCACTGCCAGAGGCATTCTCGAAAAAAAAATTCTCTCAGCATGAATAACGAACGTTCACGACTAGTTTGGATGCTCTACCACTGAGGTATTAGAGTCTTGTTGGAGCTCAGGCCTTCACTCTTGTTCTATGTGACAAACGTCCTGCGCAATGCTTGGATCATAATGTCAGTAGCTGGCAGATTCCCAACGAGAGTGTAAGTGATAGTGAATTTTAGACCTTTAACCCCTAAGAGTGACCTATGTTTAATTTTTTTTTCTTACAGTACTACTGCTCAATCAAACGTAAAGGTTGCGAGAAAAAAGGAAGTGATCAGCAAGTGAAAAAGGTCTTGATTGTTTCACAAATTCTCCTCGTCACTACTATTGAAAATGTATGGACAACATTGTGGAGAATATACATGCTGATATTATGGTTTATAGGGTTGAGTGTGGTGATTGAATGAAATGCAATTTTCTCTATGTACTGCCACGCGCATGCTCTGAAAAAATCCCAAACACAAGTTCTGCTGGTGTGTAAGGAACCGCTGGGATAACGTACCTCTCCATCATCCACCACGTTAATCCACAATTCTTCTGAGCCGTCAAGCGAACTTATTTTGCTGTGATCTTTCATTGCCTCCGTCACTATCTTCCCTGTTGCTATATGTAGCTTTAGAGTATCGCGAAGTAGATCTTTGTCGTTTTCTAGCTCGTCTAGAGTTTCCGGTGGCAGGGCGGAGAACGCTTTATCAGATGGTGCAAACACAGTATAGCGCGAACCGTAGTCCAACTCGGAGGACAGACCGGAGGCTTTGAACAGTCGGACAAATTTATTCAGCCGAAGAGACTCCGCCACTTTGGTTATGTTCTTATTTGAAGTGTAAAGCTCTGAAGAGCAAATAAAACGGTCACAGCAGGCTTAAACACACTCTCACAAGAGGATTTCTGACTGCATGGGTATAAATCAGTTTATCGGCAATTCTTCCACATTGCACTGTCTTATATCTCAGGTATGGCGCGATACTTTGGGAAACTGCATTCTTAGGATCCTAGGAAATGAAAGGGTTTCTATTTTTTTTATTCATACCCCTGCCCCCTTCCTTTCCCCCTCCATCAAAGTTCATCAAAAGAAAAACTGAAACAAGGAAACAAAATCAACTGTGAACACATACCTTTTGGGCATCCGGGACTTCCTTCCGATTGAGAGTATCCGGGACAGCAGCGATACTCTGTGGAGTAATGACGCTCGGTCCTGCGCAGTAAAGAAAAAATAAAAGAGATAAGCGTCCCACTCTCGTCAGTAAGCGAGGATGGCTCCTGTGTTTCACCGTACCGCCTTTTCTGTATACGTGTCGGCATTCAATTCAAAGACGCTTGTTACTTTTTGCAGTAAACACAAGCTTTCTTCAGTGGGAGTCGAAGAGGAAGTCAACTTTTCTTGCTCGATCAGTAGGCCATCAAATTTATCGTTTGAGCAAACTTCAGTCAACTCTCTCTTTACAGACTCACTCTTCTCAAAACGCACATCTGTTACCAAACTCTGTTAAATAAGGAAACCTCTTGCAAAGCGGACAGCTGTTGCTGTTCCTGGGGTGTTCGTCGTAGGTAGAGCTGGCTGTGCGCCTATCGTATGAATGTTTCACAATTTCGATCGATAAAAGAGAAGTAAGAACCCCTACAATAAAATGAAACACAATTCAATGACCGTTATCTTCTATACCGTTGGAAATAAAAAAGAAAAACGCGTTTGACGGAACGTTGAGGTAAGCTTGTATGGAGAAGCTTTTAATAACAAAAGAAATTGACGACGAGTGGTTGCGTGCAAGTCTTCTGTAAGTTGCAAACAGTCAACGTTTCTTGCGTGTCTGAGGGGTAGGGCTACTTACATGCATTGCAATCTTCGTTTTCCAGGTACTTTAATGCATTTTCGGAAAAATCCCTTGGGAATGCGGTGCTCACAAACGTTGGGCCTGAAAAGATGAAAAGGGGACAAGAACGATTGACCTCATTTGCTACACAAGCCGTCACCATTGATGAATGGTCCGGTATACAAGACCCTTTTCGCCTGAGGAGTACCCATTTCTCACTACCTACATCGACACACAGTGGGATCTCCAACCCCAACAACTGGGTCACAACTGTTCAACGCGTTTCCCGGGCAGAGCCTTGAACGATATTCGTCCTCATGCAAGAGGTACAGTGAAAGTGCATACAACAGAACCCAGAGATAACGGACCCAGGAAGTCGTAAACCCGGGGAGGGACTCCCCCTATAAAAATGACGGGGGGGGGGAGAGGGGCTCGTCGCACCTTTCAGAAGAAAAGTTTGTGGATTGGTACCACTTTAGGTGCTAAAATTATAGGGGCCCTTAACGTTATCGATATTAAAGATGACGGAAACCGTCCAACCGCCGTATTTGTTACGTATTTCACTTTCTGGACTTGCTGAATCACAAACACACAGAAATCTCTTTCAACCGCTCTGAGTTGTCATTGCCACCACCTGCCGTCTTTATCTGTGTAGATTTTATTATACTTCCGTCGTTTCCGTCATTGGTACCTTTTAGGGGTTAAAATTACTTTGGGCCACGCCCAGAAAACGAGATTCTGGTTCCTCTCGGGGTAGTCTCCTTCGCAGCCGTTTTTTGGCTGTCACGCAACGCTCCCCCCAAAAAACGGCTGCGAAGGAGACTACTCTCGGGGTTGTTTTTAGAATTTTCGGACGAGTACCCCCGTCATTTTTATAGAGGAGTCTCCTCCAAGGTCGTACGTTGATTACGGGACAGATCAAAAGGGAGCCCCGTCAACAGCAAATTATTTGATGTTTGTAAGCAACATGATGACATCTACGCCCTTAGCTCAGAGCTTATCTAATCCTCTTTGTCGCTTATCAAAATAACGAAACCCAGGCAAAAAAGAAGATTTGGTCCTCTTCCCACCAAAGTTCAATATGCTACGAACCAACACTCCACTGAAGACGGTTTCATTTTTCCTTGACTCTTTGTTGTGTACTGAGTTCAAGTACTACATCTGATTTGCGTGTCAGTTGATTTGTTACATATCCAAAGTACGGTGGTGACGTGTGGAAAGGGTCATCCATTGATTTACCGTAAGTCTTTCCGGTTAGTTCAAATTCCGCAGATCACTGAAATTTCGCGAAGTGATGAAAAGTAAACTTAACGTATCATATCCTATTAAACAAATAGTAAAACTTATTTGTACCAAACACAAGAGCAGTAAATGATTCGTCATGTGGACAGAAAAAATCAAAAACGATGACTTGCCGACTACAGAAAAAAATGGTGGGAAAAAAACAGATTTGACAGCCGACGAGGTGTCGAATCACACCCGAGTCTCACACCCGAGTCTTGGTTCCAGATAGACTGGACCAAGAGTCAGATGTGAGGGCATATTGTAAAACATGGACTGGATTGGATTTGTAAAACCTGGACTGGATTTGTAAAACATGGATTTGTAAAAGGTGGATTTGTAAAACATGGATTTAATAAACAAATTCTACGCGATTTCAACCAATTTGCGAGACGAATGCGCCTCCGATATATCTACCACGGTAGAGGAAAGATGAAACACCCCTTCTATGTTAAATCTAACTGGGAACCACCAGTTCAACAATCAGTTGCTCTTGAGACATAACTTGAAGAAACAAAACTTAAACTCTCAGAAATTGAGATAACAGAACCCAAACCGAACCTGCCTAAATCAGAACGCAAAGCTATTAGAGAACTTAAAGAAAACTCAGAAATTAATATCAAGAAGGCAGACAAAGGAACCACCACTGTCATAATGAACAAAATAGACAAGATTAAAGAGGGCATGACACTAATCGAGGTCAAAGAACACTACAGACCCCTCGAAAAACCAATGGTAGAAGAAACCGCTAAGAAAGTACGAAACATTATAACAGAACTCTACCAAAAGAAACACATTGATGCAATGACATTAAAATGGTTGTCTCAAACACCGAATCCTCCACCCATTCCAGTTTTCTACACTCTTACAAAAACACACAAGGTCAACTTGTCAAGCCGACCAATAATCTCTGGATGCGATTCCCCTACTGAGAGAATTTCAGCTTTTGTTGACAGTCTCCTTCAACCAATAATGAAAGAACAGCAGTCATATATTAAAGATACCACTCAATTTATCAACTTCATTGAAGGAGCGAGAATTCCACAAAATGCAGTCCTTGTCTCAATGGACGTTACGAGTCTATATACAAACATACCGCAAGAAGAAGGTATCACGACCATTTGCCATGCATATGACACATTCTACACGGGAACGCCCCCTATACCAACACACTATCTTAGAGAAATGCCGCTGAGACTTATGTATTACAAGAGAACTCTTTCCAATTCAATGGAAAAGACTTTCTACATACTCATGGTACAGCTATGGGCACTAAAACCGCAGTCTCTTTCGCTAATATTCTCATGGCTAAGATTGAGACAGCAATTATCGATCAGCACAGCCGTTGGTATGGAATAGATATATCGATGACGTGTTTTCCCTATGGGACACTAATAGAGAGGAAATTGACAACTTCACTGAGCATGCAAATAACTACCATCCTACAATAAAATTCACTGCTGATATTTCTGACAAAGAAATCATCTTCCTTGATACATGCATCTACAAAGGAGCACGATTTGAAAAGGAATCTATCCTTGACACGCGTACTTATTTCAAGCCTACTGAGACATTCCAGTACACACATTTCAAATCCTGTCACCCACCGGCCGTCAAAAAAGGCTTCGTGAAAGGTGAAGGCCTGAGACTACTAAGAACTAACTCTTCACAGGAGACTTTCATAGAAAACATAAGAATATTCAAACTACGCCTTCCAGCGAGAGGTTACCCAAACAATCTTATAGATAAAACACTCTCGGAAGTCAAATTCTCTGACAGAAAGAAAGCTCTCCAAGAACACACAAAAGTGCGCAAAGAAATATTGCCCTTTGTAACGCAATACAACCCATCTGTGCCTAACCTAAAACACATTCTAATGGAGAAATGGCATCTTATAGAACTACAACCTAAACTTAAAGAAATGTTCAAAGAACCACCGATCATTTCTTATAAAAGAGGCAGTTCATTAAGAGATATACTGGTTAAAGCCAAACTGTAGTTAATCTCTTTAACGCTACATGTAGAGGAGCAATTACATTCATGCGACACGTCTGCGGGATCTGTGAATGGCCTGTCACTATTTAATTACCATGGCGCTGCACTTCTCCAAAATTAAAATCCGCCAAATAGACGGACCCAAATGTCCCGCTTCCAAGCTCTTCTTTGATTTTTACTGAGTTCCATGAGAACTCTGGAAACTCAAATGCTCGTCGTCGTTTTTCAGTCAGAGATGGAAGCTTAAAACAAGCCGCCATCTCTTCCTCGCGCAATCCCCTGTCTTTCCCGCGCTAAATTAAAATATGCAAAATTATTTCCGTCGAAGGTCTACAATGCATTTTTAAACTTCCGGGATTTTGACAGCCTGGTTGCTTTTTGTCACGTACACTTTTGATTGTCCTATTCTTCCCGTAAAACGTTGGGAATCGTTCTGGACCCGGTCCTGTGTATTATGATGTTTATTATTTAACTAAAATAAAAAAAAACGTGCCGAGTACATTGTTGAGTTAAATATAAGCACGCAGGATTTTTTTTTTAATACGTGAGAAGTGACAAATTCACCTTTTACAAATCCATGTTTTACAAATCCACCTTTTACAAATCCATGTTTTACAAATCCATGTTTTACAAATCCACCTTTTACAAATCCATGTTTTACAAATCTACCTTTTACAAATCCAGTCCATGTTTTACAAATTCAATCCAGTCCATGTTTTACAATATGCCAGATGTGAGTGAACTCGTGAGAGATAAGTCTGAGATTCACCAAATACTTTCACGTAAACTTGTAAGATCATCGCCTTGAGAGCAAATATCTCTGTTTTCGTTAGAGAACTGTCAATCCCAAGGATATAACTCTGTTTCTTTGGTTGCCTATTTTCCGTACATCGCAGTTTTGCGTCAGACATTTGTGGGTGCGTTTCTTATATCATTTCGACACTCGTCATGTCTCGCTCACTAGCGACTGTGATCTATTTGTTTTATCAAGATCAATTACTACTGAATCGGCTTCAGAGACTACGTGAGCACCCATAGATAAAGAAAAACTGTTTATCTTACCCATTTCCATCGGGCAAAATTTCTGGTTTATTTTCTTCTGGTTCTGTCTGTCCTCGTGAAGAATTTTGCCACCAATCTTGCCAATAGTCTCTCCACGTATAAGGGCTCCACCAAGTCGCTGAACTGAACTCCAATGAAGAAACGAGAATAAGCAAATAAAACCATGACAAATTCGCCATTTCAGTGGTAGATCCTAGCAGACATGGACCAAACGAGTGTCTGTTTGTTTAATGACTGCGTGACGCACGAAATTATAAATACGCCCTTCATACACTGCAAGTCATCTGCCATATTTGTCTGTCAAATAAGACTGGGCATTAGTGACAAACAACAGGAGCTTGCGTGCTTTCTTTTCCGGGATAAGTATCTGTGGCTGATACATGCCTAGCCTGCAAACAGGCTCTCCGTATGGGTTATTCCGAGATTTGCTTTCTAATGGCGCGCGGTCAATCCCCGATCTTTGACCGCGTGCCATTTAAGAGCAAGTCGACACGACCATCTCTCGGAATACCCAAATGGAGAGCTAATACATGCCCTTCTTTCTACTCCCGGCTTTGTCCCTTTTGTGAGAGGTACGTGGCTCCCAAAGCGTGGATCCAAGCGCGCAAAACGCATGGCTCTCATTCGCGCCCTCCCCACTCGCTCGAGATCTCTCGTTAAAATATTGTGCTCATTCCCACGGACAGACCAAAGCAAAAGGTGAGACTGTCGTACAGTCTGAGTCTGTATACTTAACTTTATCTACACCTCATACATGTTCCAACAAAAAGAGGATGACCGAGCATCAGAGTGAAACGTTCAATGTTATGATGACGGATAAGGCACTTGAAGCATAGTCTCCTTCGCAGCCGTTTTCAGGCTCGTTTGTGGCGAGGAGTGTTGCGTGACGAGCCTAAAAACGGCTGCGAAACTTGAAGCGATGGACGCGAAAAAAATGACAATTGTTGTCCTCCTAGCCTTATCAAAAGGCGTTTGACAGTCTAGCCCATAGTAGACGTCTAGCAAAATTAAAGACTCTGGGGGTTGGTTGTACCGCTCTGGAATGGTTTGGGAGCTATTTTTCGGGACGTCAGCAAAACGTCAGACGGATCGGTGCTGAGACCTCAAAGTGGGTGCTATTTCTCTTGGTGTACCACAGGGCTCCATCCGTAGGTCCAGGCCTATTCACCATTTACTTAAGAACCTTCCCAATATCCAGAAAAAAGGTTATTTGGAATCATGCGTTGAAGATAGTTTTCTGTCAAAGATACTTGCAGTGTGGTATTATACTATTCTCCAGTATGGTCTAGCAGATTTAAGAAAAATATCTCAAAGCTGTAAGAATAATCAGTACCAATACACTTAAATTTGATCACCGGTTCTTCAGGAGTTACGCTGGCTCCCTGTGAGTTATAATTTGATGTATACGGTAGGCGTTCTCGCGTTTAAGTGTGCGAAAGGGCAAGCACCAAGTTGCCAGAGTGATCGCTTTGTGACAAGAACTACTGTTCATGATCCCACCACAAGAAATAAGGACTATCAAGCTGCTTTCAAGGCCTCTATAGTCTTTTGAAGTCTAAGCAGCGTCCTCCATAAAGCATTGTAAGCATTGCGATGAAGCTCGCGAAAGCTAATTTTCAATGCATCTTTACATACTCTGTAGAGTAGCCCTGGTAACATTTCACTGTTCAAAGCTGGATTTGTAATAATCCAAAGCATCATACAAAGAGCTTTTGGAATCAAAATCACAGCCCAAACGATAGCACGCATTACCTTCTTGAAACCTGCTACCCACTTCCTTGGTAATATTGGCCGTTCCGAAATTCAAAAGGGAACTGGGGCGAGTTTCAAATTTTGAAGTAATCGATAAATTGACACCATCACATTAAAGATAACATTGAGATTGGTCGTTTTGACCAAGTATGATTCTTTTAGGTTGAACAGAGACCAAGTTATGGACCTTGAAACAGCTCAAAATCCATACAAACGTCTCTAATTTTGAGGCTGCGTTCCCCAGGGGAAATTTGAAACTCGCCCCAGTTCCCTTTTGAATTTCGGAACGGCCAATTGAGATCCTTGTTGTGGTACTCAATGGCCTTTTGGAAATCTCCTCATTCTAGATAGATGTTTCCGAGGTTTCCATAGGCAATCCCCTCGTCTGCCTTGTCTTTCACTTCCTTGGCAATATTTAAATGTTTTTGGTAGTGGTCTAAGGCTAGCTGGAACATTCTGATTTCATGATAAGCATTTCCGAAATTGCCATGAACTCGTCCTTCGCTGTCACGATCACCAACTGCCTTGGCAATGGTCAGGCGCTCGTCATGATTCACAAAGGCCTCTTCATATTTTTCAAGCTGTTGATATGAGTTACCGTTATTGCCATAGGCACGTCCCACTGCGGCCCTGTCTTTCATTTCCTCAGCAAAGCTGAGATGCTTTTTGTGGTAATTTAAGGACTGGTGGAAGTTTCCTGTCTGGTTGATACAATAACTTTTGCTCTTACTCTCCCTTTACCGATTTTTCTACCACTTCTGGACCATTGTTTGAAACAGCTGAAAAAACAATTAGCTCGTTGCAAAAATTGAACAAGAGTGGCTTTGTAATTGACGACCATCTTGTATATTCTTGAAGATTTTGAAACACTTTTCTTGAGCAAGCTCTTTATTTCTTTACGGACCTTTCTTTTCCGCAACTTTTGTATAATTCTCTCCCTTGAGGGCTCGCGATTTCTGCATTGCTTCCAATTGCGTTGTTCAGAGCTATATCCATTTATTTATTGTTTACCACATTGTGAATAAGCTCGCAACAACAATATTGACGCTGCTTTTCCGTGAGACAATCCACGTAAAACAGGTAAGAAAGTACACAGACGTCTTCCTCCATGCATAATTCCTCACGAAAGCCATGCATATTAATCACAATAATTCACTGACGACTGTTGTAAGTCAGCTCGCAACAGCATCGTTAACGCTGCTTTTCGATCAGACAATCCACCCACAACAGGAAAAAAAATACCCAGACGTCTTCCTCAAACAAGCACACTCAGCAAAACCAACTATTAGACTATCAAAAATGTGCTAATCAAATATTAATATCAAAAAAACAATAATCACAACCAATCAAATCGCCAACAAGGTCAAAACATCCCAAGGGAACACACTTTATGAACCCAATTAAAACAATCACGTAATAAGAACGCAGTAAACAGTGTTACGCATGGGCAATGTACGTCTATCCACTGAGATAAAAAGGCGTTGATATCAACTAGGGGAATTTCGTTTTAAGGGAGGGTGGGTTTGCAGGAGGACATGACACCGGGCCAGAACGGATATTGTCAGTGATTTATTTTTCTTTTTGAGTGAATAAGTAAGCTTTACATAAGACACCAGGATGGACGCTGATCAACACTCATCTTGTGTCCAAGACACAAATTTCGAAGCTACTATCCACAAAAATTCAATACACAAACGAATAAAACTTCTAAAAGAACTTTGTTCAGTGAGCACTTTTGTCAAGAGTGGGAGACATAAACCACAAACTTTGCCCGCAAACGTTTTAATATGGATATCGTTAAAAACAACGAGTAGACTATATTTCGCGCCATAATCGCTTGGAGTATTACAAGTCCAGGAGTAAAGTGTGCGGATCTTCTACTGATGCTTTGATTTTTCGAAGGAAGGTCACAGCTTCTCTCCCGTCTATTAAACGGTGATCATAAGTGAGGGCCAGGTACATCATTGGACGAATCTCAACCTGAGGTTGAAAACAAAAAAATGGGAAGATTGAGTCAAACCATTCTCGTCCCCACAGGCCGCGATTCTTTCGGTCAGCGCCAAGAATACTGGTCTGGTTCCAAAACAGGAAGTCCGTAAATCACGGGCTTCCGAGTTTTCCACGCAAACTCAGAAGTTTAAAACAAAAGTGGTTGCCAACGGTTACAAAAATGCACCTTCACTGAGACTGCGCATATTTCGAAACTGGCCAGAGGTCGTTATTTTTGGTGCTGACCGGAAGAATCGCGGCCTCTGGGGACGAGAATGGTGTCAAACATGAACGACTATGGAAATCACCTAAACTCGGAGACTCCAGGGGAATTCTAGAGTTATGCGTGGTACGTAAAATTCATAATACATTATAGGTTCCTTCCTCTCCTGGATTCACTCATTTTTAATCCTCCATTATTAGGGTTCCAGTTAACTTTTTAAGGCAGGGTATCAACCAGGAATTCCAACGTGTCGAATTTCCACTGCTCTCACCAAACCATTATACATTTTCTTTTAATTTGTCGGGTCACATAACTGACCTTTTAGGGTGTTTAACCCGAAACCTCTCCCTCTTATCTGGAACACTGCATTAATGTTGCTAACCAACACATACGAATAAAAGACTATTGGCTGTAAAGATTGTCAAAAGTGATTTCTTCATTTCGAATACAGAGGATGGTTTGCTCAGAATACGCAGAAGTAGCGTTTCTTTGGGAAAACTTTCGGCGGGAAACTTCTTATATGCGGCCCGCCAAGCTCGTGAAGCGACCTCGAAAATCATATTCAAGTGCTCAATCTAGACCACACCCTGTACTCAGTGCTTTGTTCTTACGTCACTTACACCACGAGTAAACTCTTTTGTTTTTTATAAGAACCTTTTTGCAAGAACCTTGAGGCTGAGATCAGCCAAAATGTTAAGAAAAGGCCAAGAACATAACCAGGTTGAGAGTCAGTAACAACGTCTTTACTCTGCTCATTCGCTTTTGTTGCTTAGAAAAATGAAAAGGCCAAGAAAATAACCAGGTTGAGAGTCAGTAAGAACGTCTTTATTTTGCTCATTCGCTTTTGTTGCTTTTTACCAAGAGTTGGTTGGCGCGACCGATCTTCTCGCGGCCATCAGAGCAAGCCACACAAACAAGTTACAAGCAACTTGGTTTATTGAAATACTATACCATGTAACTTGAGAACATCTTAAAAACGTTTTCAGGCTCAAATTGCCCAAAAATAAGTACGTGGAGCCGGCTCAGCTCCAAAATTAGGTGCCCTTATTAAAAAAAAGATTGAATTCCGTTTTCAGAATTTGCGTTTTTGGGAAAACTTTATGCACGTATCTTCACATATCGAAACCGGAATAGAAATAACGGTTCTTTCCCACCCCACCCCACCCCACCCCCACTCCTCCCTAACTCTCGAGAAAATAATGCTCTCTTTACTGAATCCACTTGTCCAACGGGTCAACAAAAGACACGAATGCTTACATCAGTCACCAGTTCATCTCACTTACCTTTCCTTTAACAGCTACAGGTCTGTCTATAATGGCGTGCATTCCTAAGATGGAGGACTGGGGCGGGTTTATGATGGGTGTGCCCATCATGGAGCCGAAAACTCCCCCATTCGAGATGGTGAACGTGCCTCCATCCATGTCCTCGATTGCTAGTTCGTTTGTTCTTGCCTAAGGCAAAACAAAAACAGATCATTTTAAAATTGCATGGTTGGCGAACAATCAAACAAGAACTGAACTGTTGACTAAAACCTACCTTTTCCCCAAGAGCATTGATTGCTTTCTCGATATCAGCATAATTCATTTCTTCAACGTTCCTTATTACTGGTACAACAAGACCCTGTAAAAGATCGCCAAATCAAGGTACGTATAACACTGTGATTTGTGCTGTGCAAAAGGAAATCCCCACTCTCGCAACCAATTAACGCTCACTTGGCCAGATTCCAAATTTTAATTAACAACGTTGAAATAACAGTGAAGAATACAAGGTTATTCTCGTTTCTAAATTTCGCGCGGGCCATCATACGGTTGTAACTATTCTCAGAAGGCCAAAAATCTTTTGTATTAAACAATTAGGCAAACGTACAACGCGCATTTAACCCAAAATGGCAACATCTGCGTGATTTAAAGGGAAAATAAGCTAAAATAAAGCTATTTTGACAGATACTTCTCTCAAAATCACATGAAGACTGATCCTCGCAGTTGTAAACGCAATTGCATAAAATTGTGTTCACAACTGCTAGGATCAGTCTTAATTAATTTTGATACCATTTCTGCAGTTCATGTATGATTTATTTCATATACATCATTCACATTCTTCACTTTCACAAGAACATATCAAGCTACAATTGACCTGCTCCCAACGTCAGTGGCTTCATAGCTCAGTTAGTTAGAGCGTCGTATCGGTATCGCGAGGTCACGGGTTCAAACCCCGTTGAAGGCCTGAATTTTTTCAGGCTTCTTTACGCAATTGCATAAAATTGCGTTCACAACTGCGAGGATCAGTCCTCATTTGATTTCATTTCCGCAGTTCATATGATTCATTTCATATACATCACTCACGATATTTCTCTGTTGTTTTCCCACGAAATTTAAACAAGATCGTACTTTCAACAACTTAACATCGATTTACTTCAAGACTGGAAGTGTCCGTAATACTGTCTACACGTGAGGAGTGACTGGCATGACACATGTGAATATACCTTAGGCGTGGCTACTGCAATACTGATGTCAACATAATCCCTGTAGACAATCTGGTTGTCTTCAATGACTGTAGAAAGAAAACCAGACCAAAACAAAGACAGCGGCATTAGAAGATCCTTCAAAGTCGGCCACTACCCCCTTGGTCTGTCTTGAACTATTTCTCTCGGTGTAACAACTTGGCGTCAATGATTTTGCACATCACTGCAATATTAATTTTGTTATGTATCCCTCCCCTCCCGGAGGGAAAAGTTGTCCTGATAATGGAGCTGACCTGCATTTACTGTGGGCTCACTCTGCAAGGCATGCGCAGATGCTTTGATGAAGGCTGACATGAATCCTAGTTTAACACCATGCTTCTTTAAAAACGCATCTTTGTGCTTCGCTCGCATTTCGGCAACGTTACTGTAAAAAATGAAAACATTACTGTGAAAACCCGAAAACAGTGAACATTAGAGAAACTTATGGAATGTTGATTGTGTAGTGACCAATCACATTAAAGTTCAGGATACTTAAAGAACCAAAAGTCATAACGACCAAAAGCTAATTACCGTTACTGCTTTCTCACGCGCGATTGGCTTTATACTTTTGTGAAGTGACCAATCACATTAAAGTTCAAGATACTTAAACAAACAAAAGTCATAAAGACCACAAGCTAATACCGTTACTGTTTTCTCGCTTTTTACTTGAAACACAATGACATTCCATAAACAATTCTAGTGTTATCGGTTTTCTGATTTTCACAGTAAGATCCTTCAGGTGCACTTAAAAGAAGAGGGTCACAGAAAAAAAAAGTACACAAGAAAAACACGGAAAGTATCGTTGAAGTGTTTTTGAACACAGAGATGAAATAGTGCTTCTCAGAGTTTAACAAAACCGAAAAAAAATTGTGAAGTTTTGTATACGAAGGAAGAAAATAACCGAAAGTCAACTGAGGGTTGAAAGTGATTTGAGTCTGCTGTAGTTTTTCTTGACTTCACGCTGTCGTTTGTTGGAAAAATTCCCGCCAACTTCCAACCAATGAAAAGCGAAACTGAAACCACTCGTGACTTACCCACACACAATTTAACACGCTTTATACCGGCTATATCTGACTGCTTCGTATTCCGACTGTTATGTCGCGCTTTAACAATAAGAGTCTGCACTTATCAAAATATTGACTATTTTTAACCTAAGGATGGTAACTGAAAAGCAACACGCAAAAACTTTAGACACCAACCTCATATCTACTTCGTTAAATGTAGTCAACATCGCATAAGTATTCTGGGAATCCTTCAGTCTTTGAGCAATCCTCTGACGCATTCTTGTCATTTTTGTCTGAATTGAAATTCACATCCAGTCAAACACAAACAAACAAACACGTGACTAATGAATCTACTCACACAGGAACTTCCAGGCTACAAAAAGTATTGTTTTCTCTTGGAATTCTTGGAAGCAGATGTGAATCAACAAACGATTCGTGAACGCTTGCGCACTATACTAATAACCCATTTAGACTGTGAAACGCAAGCTTTTTAGTGTCTATGAGCCTCTCAATCTCACCCCGGCCCCATGTTTTTTCCTCATCCATTCCGAGCCATTCAGTGTGACAAACAGACAAAGCAAACTATACAGACTGGCTGTTTTGCCGTTGAAGGAAGTTTCTCCTAGCAGACTATTTTAAGGTATCACAACTTGAGACAAAACTTCTGTCTTCCGTTTTGCATCTATGTACGTTTTACAGGGTGTAACTACAAACCGTGACATATTTGTAAAGCTAGATCTCATTTTATTGCCTTTTCTTTTGGTTAGGAGAGATGTTCTTGGTGACAGGAAATACAGTACAAGCTTTTTGCTGAGAACTGAGGAAATTCCCACAAACATCTGATACCTTGTGTACAGAGCGAGCTCCTTTGAGTGAACTGTCAAGTGCTGCTGCAGCTGGTGATGGCTGTGGGGGAGGGGTGGGAGGACCAGGCTTCATTTCTGCCAAAGGCTGAGTTGGTACTTCAGGAGCTGCATTAAATAATCAAAGGATATTACACCAAAAAGTTAAACGTATTCTATAGATCAAAGGTATAAATCTTGTACATAGCATGGCAAATGTCTTAGTCGGAGCTGATCAAGAAAACTGACCGTCAACATAAGGCACACACTCAGACATGCCTAGTGTCTTTGTGAGGGGTGATCTAATGTTGCAAAAAGGTTCCTTTCATACGCTCACTAATTGATGACCTTTTCCTTTTTTTAAGGTGTAAATAGGTGTCAGATAAAAGGCCACCATCATCATGGTTCAAAAGAGCATGGGCAGAGTTGATGTGCCAAGCTCCCAAAACATTGATGCTGATTAGTGGTGAGAATTTTGGAATTTACTATCCTATGCACTTGTATTTTGGTTTGGCAAGCATGTCCTAACAAAGTGGAGTTAAAGTTGCCCAGCCACAAAGTTTCAAAGACTGGATTTAAATTTAATGAATAACAGTCAATGAAGAACTGAAATTATACAGAGAAATCAATGTCTACAATGAAGACATGTGCCCACGTGCCAAACAAAATACATGTATCTGGAGCTGAATGAGATATCTGTAAAATGTTTGCTCATAATGTACAAAGTATTTATACATCAGAGATCATTTTAAAGTTATTCAAAGAGCGGATAACTCTATCCAGTGAATAAGTTGCTATCCAGCAAATAAAAATGGACCAGTTGAAATGCTTTTTATCCAGTGGACAGTGCCTTATCCACTGGACTGTGTTATCCAGCACTCTTTGAACACCTGGGGCCTGGTTTTTCATTTACCAATATTGCAGCTATATCAAAGAAAGTTAAGTTAAAAGATTAACATCACCTTATAGTTTGATTTACCTGGAGGTGGTGTAGTTGGAATTTCAAATGTCGTAGGAGGAGCTTCCTCTGCAGTAGCCTCTTTAGGTGGTGCCTCTGGAGTGGGCGGGGCCACAGCAGGTGCTGGGGCTTCCTTTGGAGGAGCTGCACCTACATGGTGAGTAAAAAAATAATTTACCAAAACTCAATTTAGGCATTGTGGTTGGATAAAATACCCATACCACTCCATGTGAGATACTGACTGAGGGAGCTAATCTGGAATTTTCACAGGGGTGGGATGGAAGTATAAACCAAAAAACCTACAAAGAGACATGGGAAGGCTGCAGATTTTTTCTGGAGCAATGCGCCCTTTGGCCAAATTCACATCACTCCAAAAAATGCAGTGGTCTCATGAGTGGCAACAGAACTGCTCCTGAGACCAGTTAATGCACTCAGTACTCATCCAGTACAATGACTGTTCAATAAGCAAACTTTTAGATTTTCTATTAAAGTGGCTCACAAATGCACCCATAATAATGAACATACCTGTTAGGACAAGTTTAAATAGCTGTTGACCTTTCTCCACTTTATCACCATCATTGACAAAAAACTCCTGAATGACTCCTGCTGAAGGGGCAGTTACTGGAATGCTAGTCTGCAATCAAGAGCAGAAAATATGATTGCAAACTGCTGTCTGGTTGTAACTAACTTGTTCTGGTGAATTTTAAATGGCAGGTTGATAGGTAATCATTTCATTACCAGGTCTAACCGTAACTATGACAAAATTCTTGCATCTGATTGGCTGTCACCAGTCAATTTTGTTAATCACTCATGTGATTACAGACTGAATTGGACTCCACTCAGTCCTATTACCATTATTAATCAACCAACATGGAAAATGAAACCTGAGGATCAGTGCGAAATAATGTAAAATACCTTATCAGTTTCAATTTCTCCAACAACTTCGTCTTCAGCAACATGATCTCCAGGAGCTAAAAATAGTAGCAATGAGAGCCTGTTAGTCTTGACAATCCCTCACCTCTCCAGCTACGGCTGTACATATGTACCAGCCATACTGTGATTCCTTCTTTCTACTACTAACCTGCGATCAGGCCCAATTGTACCATCGCTCTTATGTCTTCTTATGTCGGCGCTCGCTACAATTGGGCCTGATACAAAGTCTCACAGGATTCTGTGTCTTCGTCCAGAATTTGGACGAAATCTGATTGGCTGATTCAAGAACCGGATGTCACTAAGATGCGTGTTCGCGAGGCTCTCGCGAAAGAGCCGCCATTACGGACAACAAGCGGTTATCTCAAGTTGGTTTTATAACACAAAACAGTAGAGCCTGTCTATTTTTTATCTAGTGGAGAGGGAAAAGTTTATTAGTTTTGCTTTGAGGTACATACTGGATTCATATAAAAGATTCGCGGAATGATTTTCATGAGGAATGATAAAGACGAAGCGTCCAGACGAGTTTCCACTGATATCTCTGTTATTCGTCTATTTCGAACATTTCCTTTCGCGAAAGCCTGACAACGGTATAAAGACTTGGAAGCTGACTGGTTTGTATTCTATAACAATTCAATGAGAAGCAAGACATATCCAGGGTTTGATAAATACAAGATCAAGGACACATTGGTTTCAATGTCAGGATGCAAGAGAAAATACTCGTATTCAATGGACAAACATGTTGAAAGGTTCATGTAAGCTCAGGTGATGTAAGCGTAAGTTCTTTTTAATTTGTATTGTACCAATTGTACCATTTTTGTTATCGCAACACTGTCAATGTTTTAAATTGCTTAAGGCCGTAAAGCTATGTATTATTGTTTGTATGTACTAAAAATAAAGGTACGAATACTACGAAAGCTTAAAATCCCGTTGGTCCACAACTCACACTCTCGACTCTTTGCAAAGTTTCTTTACCATTGTATTTCGAGGGGAAGACATGAAGTAGGGTTATCTGAAGAGATACATGTACGCAAGAATATAAAGTAAATACATCGACAACTGTAAGCTTAAATCACCTTCCTTCGATTAGCCGAATCATCAGTTGTGTTTCATAACCAAAACAAAGATATCATCATCACATAGGCTTTCGAATCACATATCACCTTTCCCAGTGTTCAATAAAATTTGTTAAAAGCGCTTCCTTTGGAACGAAAACCACTATTATTCCCCAACAACAATGAATCATGCGGAACACGACGTTCACAAAACAAAAATGGCGTCTTGTTCATTCCTCTGCACTTCACGCGCGAGAACTCGCGAGTAGCACGTAACGGAAGTAATTTTAATTGGCTGATTTTGGAAAATGTCAATCAATCAAAAAAGTGGGCGGTAGACGCACCGTAGAAGACTTGTATCAGGCTCTATTTTTCGTTTCGTCCTTCCCGCGGGAAAGGTCTACCAACGAAACGAAAAAAAGAGCCTGATCACAGGTTATTCTACTACAATGTATCTGTTTTTGAAAAATTTCCAACAGGATAACTATCTCCTTACCCTTTTCCCATCTAACATCTCCCTCTGTCACTGACTCTGCAAATGGTGGTGTATTCACTATCACATAGTCCTCATCTGATACAGACAAACACAATAGTAAATAACAGTGATACTGCATGGAGACATGGAGTGCTAGTCACCGTTAGAGCTTATTATAATAACCCTTTAAAGTGCGCCTAATCCCAAAATATTTTTCCTCTGATATCAAACTTTGCAACTATTCTGTCATTTTGGGCATCATTTGTAGCACAACTGAGCTAGTAAAGGGCATGGGTCTATTCCAGATTAGATGTCACAAACTGCTTTGCATCCATGTTTACAAAGACTTACTGTATGACGATACAAATCAGCTAGTGACACCATACCAGGAAAAACACCCACACCCCTCACCAGCTCAGTCGCATGATAGATGATGGCTACGTTTCTTAACTTTTACAGTCTATAAAAAGTCAAGGTTTGGTACAACAAAAACATAATTTCAAACTGGTGCAAAGAATTATTTCATTGAAAAAAAAAAATATTTTGGGGTTACTGTAAGTGCACTTTTATCTCCAAAATCAACATTGATTTTGTATTCTCCTTATAGTTCTTGTATATTTCATATGCTACTTATAGGGAGAATTTGTCTGAATCAACTCAACTGATCCCAGTTGATCATTTTTTGTATTCTCATGCCCTGTATAATTGACAAAGCAGAGATATGGTAAGGAGAAGTTAGATGGTGGTCACCACTGAGATGTTAAGGGTTAAAGGGGCTATGTCACACTATTTTAACATCTTTTTAAAGCTCAAAATATGTCTTGCCATCAATTGAGATCCAAAAATAATGGTCTAGTTTTGTTATTTAAGACTGTCATGACACTAAAACTGTTCCCTGTCGTCTGTTGCTACCAATGTGGCAAGGATGAAAAAATGTATTGAAACTTGAAAAGGTTAGGCCAACTTTTTCAAGTTTTGATGCTATCTTGACAAAAAACACATAAAACCTTATTACGGGTTGCTCTCTTTGATAAAATTAATTTTATATCCACCTCATAGTTTATCA